>JAEANM010004256.1:0-21067 GCA_017656035.1 Myanophis thanlyinensis
TTTCTTATATATAATGGAATCCTACTGAATCAGTTACTTGTGTGTGTTTCTGAATGTGTTTGCTGCTGCAAACTCTGACAGAATGTGACTGGGCTGTGCTTGAAAGAGTTACTGATTTCCCCCAGCCCCTGGGATCTGGATGGCATCTGGGCAGTGAATTACGTAAATTGTTGAGGTCCTTTATCAGACTGTGGTGGAGTGAAAAAGGATGTTTGGGCCAAAGCCTCAGGCTGAGCCCAGCCACAGTTCCAACCAAAGTGTTTGAGTGTGGCTCCTTGTCCATGCCTTTTGCTGCTTAAGAGCATGAAAGTGGATGCTGGGGAGTTCGGTTCTGGAGGTGAAAGTTCAGCCTGGGAGGTCTTCAGCCCAAAGTTTTGAGAAATTCTCACCCAGAGCTTCTCTGGTTCTTCTCCATGGCTGAGCCATGTTTGTCAGTCAAGGTCAACCCAAATGCACAGAGTTGGACTCAACTTTTTGCATCTCTTCTTGGAATTGCAGGAGGCCAGAACAGGTCTGAAAGAGCCCTTGCTTCTCTCAAAGTGGAATCAACCTCAGGGGTTTCCTTCTTTCACCCAACTTTTCCCAGTTCAAAACTCCTACATAACTGGACAGTTCAAAACTCCTACATAATTGGACAGTACCTAGATAACAGGGAACATCTTCATATTGCTTGAGTGCATTTAATTCTCTAATCTTTTTTCTTATTCTTTCCATTACTGGTTGCCAATTAATCCAAGCAGCCTCAAGAGCTGCTTCACCAGAATCTGGTCTTCAAAATCCTCCTTTGATTTAAAGCCCACCCAGTCATGGTAGAGAAGCTCTTGGGGAAACTGCAAAGAAGGCAGAGCACAGGAATACAAAATGGAAATACTCTTCACCCTGCAGAAGACTCCACGGTTTTAGCAATTCAGATAAATGCAAAACCTGAAATCCTGTCTCTTTCAGTGGTAAAGATGTCCATGGATATGGATGTTCAGCTGGTGAGAAGACAACACTTAGCAGCCTTCCGGGAAGGGCAACTGGAGTGAAAAAGACAAGTTGGAGGGTAGAGAGGTTATTAATGATGACGGCATAGTATTAATTCTAATCACCCCATAAAGAACACCACGGTTATAATTACTGCTTCCCCCTCCCCCCCTCCTCCCCTCTGTCTCTATCTGGATGAACAATACTTTGGTGGTTGTTTTTCATGTCACAAGAGCACCAGTCCAATTTAGGAAGGCAATTAGCATGAAACAAGCAAGCAGCAGCAGACAGGAATGGCCCATCTTAAGTGTCACTTGTCTGTGAAATGACGCAAGAAGCAAAGTGATGCATCCCATAGTTTGGGCTGTTGGAAATATACCCTTGTTAATGAAGCACCATGCTCGCCTGCGTCTCTGTGCACAGGCGATGCTCATCCTACTACAGATCCAACCAGAAGCTTCCCTGATTTTCTTCAAAACATCAACCTTGGGCAACTTGCAGTGACGGTTGGGGAGCTTTGAATCCAATACATTATTTCACAGCTCTTCCTCACATTGCAAGGATGAGCGACCAATCATACTGCCAAATAGATTGGATGGAGACAAGTCTCCCCTTTGCTCTGTTTCCTCCCGTGAGGCAGGCCAGGGAAGGCAAAAAAAGACTTTGCAAAAGAGAGTAATTTTTCAACTTGGAGATACATCTGAAATGGTCTGGCTGTCTCCCAGATCACCTTCCCTATAGGAAAAAGACTTTAGATCAGGGGTGTCCAACTTCGGGGACCTTAACACTTGTGGACTTTAACCCCCAGAATTCTCCACCCAGCCATATTTCTCATCCCCAAACTTTAAAGTCACCAAGATCGGACACCTCTGGCTTTAGGTGTTCTGACAACTACAAGAAGTAAACAGAACCTTTATCAAGAATTTATGAAGAATATAAGATCTCCTGCCTTGAGCAGGGGATTGGACTAGATGACTTCCAAAGTCCCTTCGAGTTCTATGATTCTGTGATTTTAAGAATTAATATTCCTCGAGATCATGTTGACTAGCTGTGAGAAGCAAGTGTGACATTCAGATAAATCAGATGTTTTTCCCCTCTGTAAATTAAATTATTAAAATGAATTATAATGTGTTTAAGTTGGCAAATCCAGAAAAAGAAACTCCTGGGACATTATTTTACCAAGAGTATAAACTTTACTAAATAAATCCACATTGGCACAGAAGAAGAGAAACCAGCTCTGCACCAGCCCTGCACAAACACACACATAGTTCATTCCCGCTTTCTCCATGGGCCACCAACAGTCCATTATTTCCACCAACCAATGTTCATTTTGTTTTGGGAACCAGCCGATCACGCTGTAGCATCTGCTCTGGGTTTCCTTGAGGAGGGGAGCAATGTCTCACAAGAACCAACAAGGCTTGGAGGCCGTTCCCCCACCTTGCATTCCAATCTGCCCCGCCCCCCAATTCTTTGTCAAGCTGCAAGCAAAGCTGAATATAATAAGTGAAATTTCCAGTCAGTCTTGACAGTGGGATTCTCCCAAGTTGTTCTTCAGGAGCAAACATCTTGCTACTGCTTTCTTTGAGAAATGTAACCTTGGTGGAAAGTGGTGAAACCATTCACTCTCTTTCTTTGAACATGAATTTGGTGGGCCACTTTGAAAATCCATGTATGCTCAGATTTATTCAGCAAATAGATGAAGATGAGAATGTGTTTGCATTTGCTTTACATACATGCCTAATTTCTGTTTCAATGGTTTAAGTATTTGACTGCAGCTGCTAAGATTAGGGCAGGTTTAGCTTGCCTTCCTTGAATTCATTTGGCTTCATTTGACCTCCTCCCTTATTTGTAGCAAGATCCTCATCTCTCTTTTCCAGGATTTTTCTGTGTTGAACTCTAAACAAAAATCACAATTAAATTTAGCCACAATATACTTATACGACTAAAACCACGTTTTTTTCTCTCTCTCTAAAAGTTGGTGTGAAAAGAAAGTTCATTGCATGTGGTTGATATTAGAAAGAAGAAATACTAAATATGAACTAGCTGCCTGCTAAAATAAAAGTTATATTCTTGGGGACTTGATCAAAGTCAAGGCAATACATTAAATGAATTGCCAAAAGTATAACCAACTTGAATGTTTAGAGAAGTATCTTTTTTCTACTATTTTTACATAGGCAGATTTCTGTTAAGGAGGTAACTGCCAAGACAATTGGGAAAATTTAAATTTTTTATTACCGAATATCTAATTTTATGAAATTGCCTTAATCTAGACTTTACTCTGTAAAGAATCCATTCTTGTGGGTTTGAAATGGTGTGGAAAGCTCTGGGCTCTTGTTGTTAAGTGGACTTGCTTCTTCTCTTCTGAAGCAACAACCAACCAACCAACCAAACTTCCCAGTGCCTTGTGGACTCCTTGGTCATTGCTCTGTGGACTAGCATCGGCCTGCTTGTGGCTGGACTCAATTGGAACAGTTCTGGATTTTTTTATAAGGTGAGTTGTGGAGGAATATTAATAAGTGCACTAAACCACAGTTATGTGTGTGTGTGAGCGGGACAGCACAGTCAGTTAAAAACTAGTACCAACCTTTATTACCATATGCAAAACTTTGTTAGGGTTAATATATATTTTTTCTTTGCAGCTTGGCATTATGTGAAGTCAGCTTTTAGGTTAAATAATTTACTATTGTTGAAATATAGCAGTATTGAACAAGAGGGGACAATATAGGTATATGTTTATTTTTTATGCGCTTTTTTGTCTTTAGTTTTTGGTTTGTTATTTCCCTTTTTCCTGTTGAAGTTGTATTTGGAAATAAAATAAAATAAAATTAACAAAACTGTGTGGACAGAGTGTTAGAGAAGTAAGCTGGGGTTGCTGAGGATGAGAGTTGTTATGATAAAAACAACAAGTTTGTTACTTTCACATGCAGATTTGTTCATTTTTATTAGATAATTTCACAGACAACAAAAACAATAACTATCTACATATATTTATAAATATTAAATGGATGCAACCCTTACATAACATGAACATAACTTTCTGTATCTCCGCTGTATCCACTTTATACAGATCTGAAATCCCTCCAGTCCAAATAATGGAGGAGCATTTGGCTTTAAAAACCCAGAACTGCAGTTGGCAGGATGTCCTAAAAGGCAGCTGCCTCCTGATATATATATATATTTAACACTCCCCCCTTCCCCTAACGCCAACCAAAGTGCTTAAATAAAACAAGGAAAGGTAAAAGAATCTGACATCTCTCAAGAATCCTTCTGGCTTTTGGTTTCTGAAGAACTTTATAAATACAAATGATCTAAAACTGGTTAGACTGTATTTAATTCTGTTGCTGTTTGTCATCTCTGAAAATTGTTAAATAGTTTAAATACTGCCAGAAAGATGACAGTATAAATTGTTCTGCTGAATAACAGGCAAAATTAAAAAGTGCTGTACTAATAGATTTGTTGCTGAGAGAGAGAATGCACTAATAACATTTTTATGTTATGTGTTATTTAGCACCATATTTTATTCTTTTTAACAATGTAATTTAGGAAGATTATATTCTGCTCAGGGACCAGCTGCGAACATCTACATTCAAGATAATAGGAGTCATATCCAGACACACACACCCCAAAAAAAATCTCTTTGTTTTTTGTAATAACAAAGCAAGATGACTAGATGCTTGTTTGGAATCTTGTAATTTAAATTAAATGTGTTTATAATAAAAAATTCTGCTGAGATTACTGTCTTACAATAAATTGTTCCCTACAGTTCTGGAAGCATCTTCTTCACAAAGAAATCAAGTTTATTTTTGCTTTGTCATGCATTATATTATTGGTTAGATGTATTATTTCACAAACTACTACTAAATGTCTTATATTGGTGGCCATGTCTTTCGAGTCTGACTGGCAAGAGAATTAGCACAGAACCCAGCATTCACATATGCAAGAATTTCAAAAGGCTGCTAAAGAGGGCCCTTCACACAAATAATAAATAAATAAATAATAAAGCCGTTGCCTGAAAGGCTTATAAAGCAGCCTTCTCTACGACTGCTAATATAAGACAATTTTTTTCTGAAAGAATAATGGAGGGTAAATCAATAACATCTCCTTATTAATGGACAACAGTCTTACCCAGGCTACCCACCCCAGATATGATGACAGTCTTGGCCAGGAGGAAAGTTCATACTTCAAAGCAGGCATCATACCTGAGGAGAGTGAAAAATAAATAAATAAAAAAAAGCAAGAAATGTTCCTGTGGCATCTATCAATAACTGGCGAGGGGCAGAGGAGTTTATCATTCCAGGGTCCCTGAACCTGGAGCTCCTGGCCTCTCTCGTCCTTCCATGTACTGGCTGGGACTGTGGGGAGATGCAGTCCAGCAACTATGAATGCTGGCAAAATGTGGCTGGCAAAGAAATTCATATTACAGCAGTACTTGGAAGCCCACCTTCCTTACCCCCCCCCATGGGGGGAGCACCCTGGGCACAGAAATAGACACCGCTACCCCACCTGACAAATAATAAAGCAGGGTGGGACCTGGCCTCGTCCTCACATCCTGAACTGTGACACCAGGTTAGCCAATGTTTCCTAATAAGGTGTGAGGCAGCTGCTTCCTTCTGCGAAAAAAAAAAAAAACTTTTCTCCATCAGGCTTAGCATCCATTCAGGCCCTCCTTACGCTTCTAAGTACTTCAGAGGGGCAAATTCAAGGGAAGTCGAAAAGAATATTTGAGATGATGGGAATTCCTTGGAATTCCCAGGCCTTTTCAAGCAATTGCTCTGCTTGGAACTATCCAAGGTACTGAAACTTGTGTCAGATTCTGCCTCCTACTGTACTCGACATTCTCGATGATTCCTCGAGTGCGTCAAACAACACAATCCTGTTAGTGATGGAAAGGGGGTCTGACCAGCAAGTGAAAATCATATGACCTTCTATCTATTCTGTCTCCCCATATGGGGCTTGTCAAACTGGCAGCCCGTGGGACGGATGTGTCACATGCAGACCACGCATACCCCAGCTCCACAAAGGGAAAAAAAAGTTGTGATACGTCATGTGACGTGATCGCGTTTGATACCTGTGCTGTGCCCCATACCCTTCTGGTAAAGCCATTCCCTGCAGATGCCACCCTTGCTCTCCCAAGACTGTTCCCCAATGTTTCCCAAGCATTTTCGTCGTGCCTTCTGACTGCCAGTTGGTGTTCATGGATGCGTTCTGCCAGTCTTCTGCCTGTTTGTCCTACATAGTGGTTGTGGCAGTTCTTACAATGTATGTTGAGGTGTCTCCCTTTTTTTCTTCTGGGGTTTCTGGGTCTAAACAAACCAAAAGACTGGCAGAACGCATCCATGAACACCAACTGGCAGTCAGAAGGCATGGCAAAATTTCTTTAATTTCACAGCATATCGACATATTTAACCATAGTTTCACAATTGGGAAAATATGACAATCTGAGACCAGGCCAAAGTCAAAATGTCAGGGAATTTCTGGAAGCTTGACATCCTGACAAATCAATACACATAGAGTTAACAAAATTAATAGACTATGCAAAAGAGACAATCAACCAGCCCAAAAGAGAACAAAAAGATTTCAGCACCTTTCCACCAATAATCAGCACTCAGATCAGCATAGATTAACTCCAAGATCAACTTCAGACCAACAATCAAGTAAGCAACACCCCAATCAAGGAAGTGCCAAAAAGCCACCAGTAAACAGGCCAACCAAAGAATCCCTAAGATCGCCCCACCAACATAAACAGGTAAGACCCCACAATATAAACTGACAGCAAACAGCACCCCGTACTAGCACTGATGATGAGACCTAGTTAGGGTAATGAAATGTCTGCAAGGAAACGAGCAAGCACAGAGAGCCCCAAGGAGCCTTAACATAAGAATAACAACAGTGAATCATAGGGTTGACATAACAATGGTGGGTTATCTTCTAGGCTGTGGTGTCAGTAGGCATGTAGTCTTCTTGGTACATGACCATATTCCAACAAAGAACTAAATTAATATATGCTGGCAGGACAACGTTTACAATGTTTAGAAATGTCTTGAAATATTATAAACTTCTGTTTTTCATTTTAGTGTTTGCTTTTGAAAATGCATACTGTTGCTCAGCAAAAAACCGTATTTCTGAATTGCTTATTTTGGAGGGATGGCTATTATTTCCCACAAAGGGAGATTCTTTTGAAAACCTTTCTCCAATATATGCATGTCAATCATTGTTAAGGCAATTTCTTCATTGGCCAAAAATACTGTAAATCAGGAACCTTTTTTCCACCTTACAAAATGGGCAGAATGACTAAAAGTTTTATTTGTAATATGCAGGAAAGACCTTGTAGACTGGGCAGAGACACTGCCAATGGGATGGGCAGAGAAAAGACAACACAGCCTGGAGATTGGTAACAATTCAAAAGGGACCCTCCCTAGTATCCTAGACCGTAAAGGAGAGGAGGGAGAAGATACTTTCAGACTTGCAAAATTCTCTCAAGATTCTCTGTGGTCGCTTTAGGATCAAATAAAATTAGCTCACCAGATCAGGTTTCCTGTCTCTCTGCCTTGTAAAGCTGACAACGTATCTCTTGGTGCTTGTACAGATCAATTAAAAACATGGGCCATTTGCAAATGATAGCTCCTGTGAAGGAAGGGGGTAAAGGCCCCTGGGATCCTTTCAGGATTCTACTTCCTTTCCAAATCAAAACCAATGACATACTGTACTCCTGGCCCTCATATAACCGATGAAAGAAGATGAAAAATTCTTCCATGTTGATCAACAAAAAGCCATTGACTCACACCTTGTAATTTTATTTTTGAGATAAATTAAGGCTGCCAGATCAAAAAAGACTTGAATTGACTTCTCATTGCTTTACATAAAAAGTTACAGATTTTTTTTCCAAAGCAGAGGAAGGGAGTTCAAATAACCATGCCCTGTATAACAGGGGTGAGCAATTAATTTCCCAAGGGGCCACATGAAAATCTGGGACTGTTGTGGAGGACTGCCATTGCACCCCTCCCCCCACTTGTGCTCCCCCTCCCCCCACTGCCCTGTTCCCAACAATGCTGCTAATGCTGCAGGCAGGACTGGGACTACCCAGGGGCCACATACAGCTCACAGATCATAAAATGCCCAGGTCTGCCCTGTAATCTTTGAGAGTAAATCTGAGAGTAGCCTTGGTTTCATTTGCAAGATTCTGTCTGTTGGTGTTAGCAAGTGCAGAACTGAACTTTGGCTGGATTGGTCTCGTCATTCTTGGGCTGGGTTTGCACTTCAGAATGTCCAGTTCCCCTTCAATCAACTCTTTGTTTGCTTTCAGCTTTTTTGTTACGCTCTTAACAAAAGAGCCCAGGGGACTTGGCTTTACAACCAGACGCCCTCAAACATCGGATTGCATCACTTAATTTTGTGGTAGCCTTGCTGAACATTGGCAACCTGGTTTCTCCTGTCATTTGTGAACGTAAAGCAAGCTTCAACCCAGGCACAACCCCGTGCCCAAGAGCCTGGAAAGGCCTGGCAAGCACAGCACAGCCACTTCCAGCCTGGCTCCATTCACTGGGGATGTTTAGTGCAGCCCAGTCAGCAAAGTCTTTCCCAGGCCTGGCTAACCAAGTGAGAAAGGGCTCCTAGGAAGCACAAGAGACCCATGGATGAACATGGTTTCATCTCTGGGGTTGCTCCTGGACCCCTCCAGGTGACAAGAGTCCTTCTGGCAAGAATGGAGCCACAAGGCAACAGGAAGGGAGGATGAGGCTGGAGTGAAGGCAGTTGTGGAGAAGGGGAGAGGATGGGACAAACTCACCCCTTCCTCTCTCTTCCCTCACCAGAGTGGCAAAGCTGAGTTGAATTGAATTAATTAGTGCCCTGTTGTCATAACTACGGCTGCTGTTCCTCCTGAGCTGCTTCTCTCCCTTCCCTCTTGGTTCAGAACTGGGCTGTCTCTCTGGGATCAGCCATTTGTCCCCATCCTTCCTCTCCCCCTTCGTTCTAAGGAAGGAGGAACATGACATGCACCCCTGTCATGGATGAGCAAAGCCCCAGTCATTCTTGGTTGGCGACCCACACATAATTAATGGGTTCCTGCATAAGAATGCCTTGATCAGCAGGTGATCATCCTCTTTGTGCATCACGGCTCCAGAGGTGGGAAATTGGTGCAACACACACTGGGTGCATTTGTGTCAAAGTTACAGCACAGTTTAAGAGAATACTCACTTTTGAGCAATTGTCTTGTTTCTCTTTTCAGCCTTCAGAAGGTGGAATTATGTCCACACGGGAAGGATGGAAGGGGCAGTGGGAATCTCAAGAGAGCCAGAGGAATTGGGTACAAGAGTCAGTGGTGATCTCACTGAAACATCTTTCAGGTGAAAGTCAGAGCCAGAAATTATTACAGAAAAAAGCCACTGAAATTTCAGAGGTTGGAATGTTTCTGCTATGAGGAAAAGCTAAAATATAAGGGTTTGGGGTCTTGGGGAAAAGAGGTTTCCAAAATTAGAGAGGGACTTTTCTCTCACATCACCTGGGCTTGAGTAGCAGCACCTGAGCTGTCTCCACTAGACATAGAAGCCAGGGACGGTCAGGCGTGATCAGTAGTTGCACGGGCAGTTACAAAGGCAGACTGGGGTGGGGTGATGACAAAGTTCTCACAACAGCAAAAATAGAAGAAATGGCCCCGGATCAGCCCAGGTCACAGAGGATAAGGAGACGGGCACTCCGTTTCCTGTGCCAGAGATTTGCCTCTAGCTCTTTACACAGAGTAGTTGAGAAAAGCAGGAAATCTGAACAGATTGTCATAAATACGGCTTGCCAAAGAGCCGGGGGAGAGACAGCTTGGCTCTTGCAGTTGGTAGTAAGTTTCCATTTGTGTCTTTTCTAGCTGCTTCAATAAAGGCGTCTTATCAGGACCTGCATTATAGTATCTGCCTGTGAGATCTCTTGCTCTGGTTTTGGTCTGATTGACAGCTGGATCAGAAAGTCGAAACAAATATTCTGGACAAGTAGTAAATCACTTGCATACTTACCGCAAGGATGGGTGTGTGTGTGAAAATGGTCATGACCTTGAAGCCTGACCCACACAAAACCAATATATGTACTTGTGTTACGTACATTAAAGAGGGGCATTGTGTAGTTTGGACCCCTACCTTCATTCCCCCTGCAGATGTCCTGGCAAGAAAACGGTCACTGGTGTGAAGCACAATTCAAAGGAAACCTCTTGATTTTTTTTTACAGACAAATCACAAGTTGACGCATGGGAGTTTGCAGACTTCTCTCCACCAGCTATGTAAGAACTTCCATGGCTCAGAACAGGGAAAGGTACATTGTTGGGGGAGGGAAGGGGAGGGGAGAGGAAGGGGGAGAGAGAACTATCAAGAGTTATAAAAGCCAAACGGACCCTTCTTATTTAGAAGTTGTTCACACACTGTAGGTCATAAGAAAGACAAAGTATCACTTTCATATTTATTTATCCATTCCTCTATATTTATATCCTGCCTTTATTGTTTTTAGAAACAACACAAGGTAGTGAATATACCTAACACCTATTTTCCTATGAGGTGAGAGAGCAAGTGGCTCAAAGTCACCCAGCTGGCTTTTGTCCCTAAAGTGAGACTAGAACTCACCAGTTTTCTAGCCTGGTGCCTTCACCGCTTTATCTTCTTTGCAAAATTCTTAAAGCTCTTAGAACGCAGGGAACGGCCCCACGGCCCCTGGTCCTGAGCCAGCAAGGGGGTGAGGCTATGGGGGGTTATGAGCATTTCAGGGGCCTCTTCAGTGAAAGAGACATAAAGGTGAGCAGATGCTGCAATCCAGATTGGATTACCAAACTAGGTAGCATCCATGTGGGCTGGGAATTATGGAACCTGTCATTGGATGCATTTGGAGGCCTGGATCTGGTTAGAATGGCAGGAGCCAGGCACTTTCTGGGCTGAATCTCCCCGGGGCCCTTCACTAGTGGGTTTCTCAGTCCCAGAATTCCCCAGCCAGGCAATTCAGGAGCCCAAGTTCACCTGGCTTGTAGTTGCCAAGGCCGGGGTCCCTTTGGATCTGGACTAAGCCGTGCAAGGATCCCAGGACCATCAGACAGGGAGGTAGCCCAGCTACCCTTGACCTCAACAGCCTCGCAGTCCACCGAACCCGGCACAGCTGCGTTTTCGGACATGCCCGCTGGGCTGCAGAAAGCCGGCGGAGGCGGGGCGGGGCTGGAGGGTCCTGGGCTTGACTTGGGGGAGGCAGCGGCGGCCAGGCGGGGAGAGAGAGGGGCCAGGAGGCCCAGGGAAGCGGCGCCCTCTTGCCGCTAACACGACGGGAAGGCGGCTCCCGGCAGATGCGGCCGCGGAGCGAAAGAAAACCCGCCGGGCGCTCCGCCCGTCCTGAGCTCCGCGCCCGCATCTCCCAGGGTCTCTCCGCCCGGCTCTAGCGCTGTCCCGACGGCCTTGCCGGAGGTTGCCGACACGGGCGGGCAGGCGGGGGGAGGGCCGTCCCGCGGGCGGGAGGCGGGGGGCTGCGGAGGCGCTCCGGCTCGGCTCCTCCCGTCGGGAAAAGGGTGGAGCCGCCCGAGACGGGCCCGCGCCGCCTCCGCCCCCTCCGTCCGTCGGGCTTAAATCCCCGTCGGGCGCGGCGGGGGCAGCTCCACTGGGCGGCTGCGGGTGAGAGCGAGCGAGCGAGCGAGCGTCGGGGCTGGGCTGCCCCATGGCGTCGGGGCGGAGGCGTGGGGCCGGGCCGGGCGTGGGCGGCGTCCTGCTGGTGCTGCTGCTGTTCCTGGGCCCGGCCGGCGCCTGGTACAAGCACGTGGCCAGTCCGCGCTACCACACGGTGGGCCGGGCGTCGGGGCTGCTGATGGGCGTCCGCCGCTCTCCCTACCTTTGGCGCCGGGAGGAGGCCGGGCCGGAGCCCCGCGACAGCCCCCCGCCCCACGCGCCCCCGCCCTGGCTGCGCCCGCCCCTGCGCCCCTGGCCGGAGCCCACCCGCCCCGACGGCCGCTGGGCCCGCGAGCCGCTGACGAGGCCGGGGGGAGCGGGCGCCTTCCGGCCGCCTTGCCTCACGCCCGGGGGGGCCTGGCCCGGACCGGCCCTCCGGCGCGCCCTGCGAAACCAGACGCCGCCCGACGGACAGCGGGAGCCGCCGCCCCCCGACAGGTAACGGCGGCTCTGCAGGGCAAGGCTCTCGGCCGCCGCGGCCAGGAGGAGCGGCCCCAGCGGGGATCCCGGGCCTGGAGCCGTCGAGGCGCCCTCGGGCCGGCGGGAGAGGCGAGGCGAGGCGAGGCGAGGCGCTCGGCCAGGGCTGCCTGAGTTCCGCTCCTCGCGGCTGAAGGGACGGAGAGGCGGCGAGCCGGGCGGCCCCTTCCCCACGGGGCGGGCGGGGGCTGCTCCCCCCTTCGCGCTTTCCCAGCCGCGCCTTTGGCCCCTTTGCCGGGCGGGGGGGGGGCTGGATGGCGGCCTCCCTTGCCTGCCCTCGCGGGGAAAGCCGGGGGAGGGTTGGCGGGGGGGGGGCAGGAGCGCCCTTACCTTCTCCTGCGAAGGCCTCGCGGTTTCTCCGCAGCGTCGGGGGCCTTGGGCGAAGGGGGGGCGGCCGGAGGTCCTGAGGGAGAGCCGAAATGCCTGTTTGGACCCCCGGCCGCCCTCCCGGCTGGGCCTCCGGACGAAGAAGGGCCGGCTGGGGATTGTGGGAGCTGAAGTCCCTCCGTCGGACAGCCTGGCCGCGCCTTGCAGAAGGGCTGCCGAGTCTGGAGCCGGCTGGTTGCTCTTCCGAGGTCTCCCTTAGCCTTCCCCGCGAGCCACTGAGCGAGCGTTGGACGGTTTGCTTGGATAGACCCTCTTCCCTTTGGTTACCTGGTTAAGGTGCCAGGCTAGGAACCTGCAGGCCACGAGTTCTAGTCCCACCTTAGGTGAGAGCTGGCTGGGGACTTTGAATCTGTTCCTCTCTCTCAGCCCATAAAGTCCAGTTGGTCAGTTCCTGTCGGAAAAAGAAAAGCAGACTCTGCACTTGCAGGAAAACGCTAGGAAGGAAATCAAAGTTCTGCTAACAAGCACATCTGTGATGTTTGGTTAAGCAAATTTGGGATGTCCTTTGAAAAGAACTTCAGAAGTGAGCCTCCTGTTTTAGTTTCCTGCATTGTGTGAATGTGGTGAATCTCCTCCTTCATGTGGGAGAGATGGCTGCTCCTATAACATCCTTTAAAAGAGTTTTCAGCAACACCTAATTGATTGGTGATGCATGTGTCACATGGCTGCCATTTTTGCAATAATTTATTGTAATGTTGAGTTCCACTCCAGAAAGGGGAAAAGTTTAAAAAGTTTTATCAATGCAGGAAATTTGGGGCATCTTCAGGGGAAGTTTTAAGCTCAAGATAGCTGCGGCTTGACATAAAAGCTTTCTTGGATGTGGGGCATGCTGTTTGAGGGTTTGAGTACCTGCTCTTAGCCACCTTCCTGCCTTTTTCGCCCCCTCCTCAGGAAGAGCCCAAAACAAGGAAGAGAATTCAGTTGGTGAGATGCAAAAAGCTGCAGACACACAATTCACCAGCTTCTCTTTTCATCCCTTTCAGTATTTTCAGACCTGAGATGTGATTTCACATGCAGCCACGTGTCCCGTGGGAGGAATGGCCTGAGGAATGCCACTGGAGGGCCGCAGAAACTGATTTGGGAAGCATGGAGCCGCTTGTGTGCCTCTGGTTGCTGCATCTTCTACCACCACCACCCAACCCCAGGAAACCATCTCCCCACCATCTCCACCCCACCCCCGGTTTGTCTGGAACCCTGCCTGGACTTGCTGGAGGCCCCAGGTAGAGTCTTTGGGCCCTTGGAATTGAGGCTCCTGTTTGATTCTCTTCTGCTTTTCAACTCTCGGGATGCAGGCAAGAAACTCCCGCTGCCTTCTGGCCAACTTCATGCTGTCATCTTAGGGTGGAGAAGAAAGAAAGAAATATATGAAGTTCATTATTCCTTTTCAGATGTCTCTAATGGCTTTTTGCTACATGATGTGTACTCTGTCTTTTTCCCTTCTGGGATATTGTACTAATTAAAACTAAAATGTAATCAACCCACTTTGAAGTCATAATAAAAGATTAGATAAACATTGGAGGAGGAGGGCGAGGAGGAGGGGTATCAGTAGATGCAGCTGGGGAGCACCAAACAGTCGAGGGCCAAAATAGGAATGCTGAGGAATGGAAGGAAAATATAAAGTAGGATTTGCTTTGAAAAGTATAAGATGAGCTATGGGTCCTATGTGAGTCTAGGCCCATTCTGCTACTCATTACAGTCATTAATTGCTTTCTAAATTTCCACAGTGCTTGGATTTTTTTCAAGGAATTCAAGGAACTCTTTAAAAACTTGCCCTTGCTTCTGCAGGAGCCTTACAGATACCAGCCTGCTTTAATTGACAATGACAACAAACATGCTGGGTTTGTGCAAGCACTACTGTGGTTGTTTTCAAAGGATTATAATGATGACTCCCAATTTTGGCAACTTTAGGATATGTGGACTTTAACTTCCAGAATTCCCCAGGCAGCTCACTGTCCACATGTCTTAAAGTTGGTAAGGTTGAGAAACGCTGGATTGTAGCTTTATCAGAAACCCCCTTTCCCTCAAACCCAACAAGAGTCAAGGGTGTATAGTGGGCTTTGAATGTTGGAACTCTGCAGGAAGAAGAACCTGGGGAAAAACAAGGCCTCAAAAGGCCCTGCCCTCCACTCTGTGAACAGGCTTCGGAAATGGCAAGTGCAGTTCAAGGGGTATTTTGTATTCTGCTTTTCATTAAAATCTCAGAATGGTTTACAATCAAAATCGAAACAATCTCAAGTGCAGTTCAGTTTAAACAATCAAGGTGTGTGTTGCGAGCAGAAGCAAACTTCTATCTAGGTGGGAACTGAATTGTCTGACTGAACAGGAAAGATCTTAAAGTCATGCCGGAAATTTTAATGAAAAATGTCCCTGCGTCCAGTCTCTTGCCCCTGGTGCATGCAGGCAGCCGCTGTAATTCCCACACTTGGAATTATTAGGAAGTGGGTTGAAAACCGTACAACAGTACCAGGCCTTGATACAATCCAAGAGGACACCGGAGAGGAAAGAATTGGCTTCAGTTCTGGTTGCTTCAAGTCACAAAGGAAAACAAACGGGGAGCTTGTGGCAATGGCAGCTCTTTAAAGAGTTGTGTTAACTTTGAGTGGAACTGAAACTGGGGGAAAAATGGCATTCGCAATGAATTGTGACCCTTCCATCCAAAGATGACAAGGGTCTGGATACTAACTGTATGATGAGCGGTTAAGGGAAGTAGGTAGGTTTAGACGAATGAAAAGGCTGAGGGAGGGAGGTCTTCTGGTACAGGAAGGGGACCCACAGTGATGAGGGAGTCAACTTACTCCAAAGCACCCGAGGATAAATCACAAAACAATGAGTGGAAGCTTACCAGAGAGAGATCCGTCGTGGAAATGAGGAATTTCCTGACAGAATGATTAATGACACAATAACAGAGTTGGAAGGGACCTTGGAGGTCAGTTAGTTCAACCCCCTGCTCAAACAGAAGACCCTACCATTCCAGACAAATGACAATTGAACAGCTTGCCTCCCAGAGTTGTTGGTGCTCCCTCACTGGAGGTTTAAAGAAAAGATTGCAGAACCATTTGTCCAGGATGGTATAAGGACTCCTGTCTCAGCCAAGCAAGTGACTAGAAGGCCTCCCAGGTCTCCTCCAGCCCTATAGACCTATGGAAGGATCCCAACAGTTCGGATTCTTCAGCTCAGAACCAAGGAAGACACGAAATGCCCAAGAGATGCATGAAGATCAGGATGGGTGGAATGTTTGTGGGATGTTGTGTAAACCTGCAATGTACAGAACTTTGTAGAGCCAATTTAGCTTCATTGTTTTTGGTATGGATGATGGAGGACAGGGGTCCCCAACTCGCAGCCCATGGATTGGCACCAGACCACAGCATGCCAGAAACCAAAGCCCCATCTGCGTGATCCAGGCAACACACGATACCACACCCCCTTCGGTCTGTGGAAAACCCCTCTCCATGGAAACGATCCTTGATGCCCCAAAGGTTGGAGGCTGCTGATGTAGAAGATGACCAGGCTGAGCCTGAGGGAAGGGTCAAACACATCATCAGTCTCAAGTCCCTTCATGCCCCAAAGAGATCAAAGTCCAGCCCACCCTGAATTCCACTGACTCTTATCTACCGCCAATTTGCTTTGACTGTTAGTAGTTCAGATTCTTGTAAAGAGCTTAAGCTTGCAATAAACCTAGATATTCATTTGAACTGCCTGGATTTCCTGATTTCTCTGGGGCTGGATAGATTTTGCTGGATTTGGGATGCCCTATGTGAGCAGCCCAAAGTAAAATCAGAGCAATTGTGATTGTGGTGGTCAACTTGGATGGTGTAAAAAAGGGGTCCAGGTGGGTTCCTGGAAGATCAAGCTCCCAATGGCTGTTTATACCAATGGTTGGCTGTGCATCCCAGTTGATTGCCCAAGGAACAGGCAGGCCTTTAATGCTTCGGAAGACAGGATGGGGTGGCATCCATCTGCAGCTCCATGGGGAGCTCTGCCACAGAGTTAGCCCTACAAGATGGCATTGGATAATGGAAGAGCCCTAGCACAGGCCCAAGATTAGCAAAAACAGTAGGGGGTAAGGACCACAAATAACCAGGCCCTTGCTGAGCATTTTACCAGCACCCTCCATGGCTCCTGGCAGCTACCACAAGCAGTGGTGATATGTGAGCTTCCAGTTTCAGGAGATGCCCCAAACCACACACAATAGCAATAGCAATAGACTAATATACTGCTTCACACTGCTTTACAGCCCTCTTAAGAGGTTTACAGAGTCAGCATATTTCCCCCCCCCCCAACAATCTTGGTCCTCATTTTACTGACCTTCAAAGGATGGAAGGCTGAGTCAACCTTGAGATGGTGAGAATCGAACTGCTGGCAGCTGGCAGTCAGCAGAAGTAGCTTGTAGAGCTGCATTATAACTGCTGCGCCACTACGCAGGTCACCAGCTGGCCCTCCCAACATGATGTTACACCATCCCACAAACCCCTTTCTCACCTGGGCAGTGGGGGTGTCGAAATATAGGTTTGAGGTACTCTACCACATCAATACCTTCTAATGCAAGAACCAAAATCCATGACCTTGCATCCACCTTCATATGACAAGAATAACAATATATTTTGATCCCAAAGAAGATACAAGAATCAACATAGCTGCCCTTCCATTGGGAGCTGTTTGTTTATTTGTTTGTTTATGTGTATGGGTCGATCCATTGAAAGCCAAGAGTCTACAATATTATTGCTGTTTGGCTGCCTAAGATTGCTCGTTCATTCAGGGGACAGATTAGGTGCCAGAATCAATGTGGCCGTCCTTCCATTGGGAGCTGTTTATTGTATACATCAAACAAGTGGGAGAAACTGGCAAGATGGCCGATGTGCCATGTGACTGGCCACGTGACTCCTACAGCCATTCTATATCTGTTCCTGAGCATGTGCCAGAAAGCCAAAGTTACCCTTCGCTTGGGCTGCCTACACCATCACCCCACGGTTGAAGTCCACTGGACCCCCACTTTGCCACCAATCACAAATAGTTCACAATTGCCCAGTTTTGAATCAGACCTGGGATGCGCTCATCCTCCTCCTCCTGTTCTCAGATCCAGCACAACTAATTAGAGCTACACATCACTGATCCCCATGAAGTTCCCAACTAATGTAAGCGGAGGACCCTCTAAATTAGTAATCAGATCATTACCCAAAGTTGTCTTGCAGCTCCTTTCCCAGATGTCCCATTGTAAAAAAGAGAACGAGAAGTGACGGCAGCGAATGAAATAGCAAGCTATAAAGTGGAGAATCTCTTACTCACTGCATGCACACCTGTCGCACACTTCTCCCAGTGGACCCTTTCCTCCCCACTTCCCTACCTCACACCCTACACATGTTTCAGAGAACAGCTGGTTCATTCATTTTGTTGTGAAATATTGTTACATTTTACAAGAGGCTATTTGGGGGCCTGGGATTCTTGATCATGGAAGTTCAGGTCCTGGTTCCTGGTCCATCAATCATCCTTCTTCTGACCTTCTATCCTTTGGCCCATGTTTGTTTTAGGCCCTCCTAGGATGCTGCCACACTTCCATGTTTCTCTGTGTGAGCTTAGATCAAGGATTCACTCTAGAGTCCATGAAGCCCATCATCCCTCCAGATCACCATAAAAGATGATTTGCTGAGCCACCAGCTCAGAGGTGCCATTCTGTCCGAACAGGTTCTCTCTGATTCAGCCACCTTTGGTTTCCAACAGACAAGGTTGTAGGGACAGCTTGGATTACTCCCAAGAAGACTATTACTGTAAGGGAGCAAAACACCCTCCCTCTCCTGAGGAGCAGGGGCAGAAAGGCCGGCACAAAGTAGGTGAAAACAAGATACTAGACTTGACCAAGAGAAGTTAAGGGTTTTTTTCTGTGATTCAGAGCACCAGATTTGATGGATGATAGACTGATTCAGATCAGTAATCATCATGTCACTAATAATTTCCCCTTCTCAGATTAAACATGGCAGGTAATTGGATACAAACTTTGATGGGTTTGGGAGATCAAACTCAAATTAAAAATTCAAATTTTATTCATCACATACACAGTCATACATGGTACGATATGCAGTGAAATGCTTCAGCGACTGCCCGCAACTGTGATTGATAGTAGGGCAGGCGAGTAGTCTAGACAAGATGGGAGGATAGGTTAGGAAATAAGTTAGGAATAGTTGGGAAAGTTAGGAATGAGGTACAATCGGGATTCCTATTATAGTCTTGATTGTTCTTGTGATTCGTGGTTTAGTGTCTGTATTGCCTGTGGAAAGAAACTCCTCCTCAGTCTCTCTGTGTTGGCCTTCAGAGAGCGAAAACGTTTTCCTGACTGCATCGTGGCAAACAGTCCATTGTTGGGATGGCTGGGGTCCTTCACTATTTTCTTAACTTTAGTCCAGCAACATTTGTTGTAGATGGAGTGCTGTTCAGGGAAATTGGTGTGGATGATGCCCTCAGCTGAGTGTACCACCCTCTGTAGTACTCATCTGCATGGTGCTATTCCCAAACCAGGCTGTGATGTTGCCCATCAGGATGCTCTCTACAGTGCAGGAATAGAAGTTCCTAAGCACCTTGGAGGGAAGTCTGAAGTCTCTCAGGCATCTGAGGTGGTAGAGATGTTGTCAGGCCTTTTTTACCATGGTGTTGATGTGGAAGGTCCATGACAGGTTCTGCAAGATGTGCACACCAAGGTATTTGACACAGTCCACTCCCTCCACTGGGCTTCTGTTGATGACCGGGGTCTGGTATTTCCTGTTTTATACTGAAGTCCACTATCAATTCCTTTGTCTTGCTGACATTAAGAAGAAGGTTGTTTTTCTGACCAATTCTCCAGGTTTGTGATCTCTTCTAGGTAGGCTGTCTCATTATTGTCAGAGATCAGGCCCACCACGATGGTGTCATCAGCAAACTTGATGATGGTGGTGGAGTTAATAGTGGCCATACAGTTGTATGTGTATAAGGAGTACACCAGGGGCTCAGAACACAGCCCTGCGGTGCTCCGGTGCTGAGGGTGAGTGAGGTTGAGACATGTCCACCCATCCTTACAGCCTGTGGTCTCCCAGTCAGGAAGTTGGAGATCCACCGACATGGGGTGGGCTGAGTCCCGGGTCTTCCAACTTGATGGTGAGTGTGGAGGGAATTATGGTGTTGAACATGGAGCTGTAGTCTACAAAGAGCATTTTGACATAGTTCCCTTTTCTAGTGTCCAGGTGGGTGAGTGATGTGTGGAAAAGGTGAGAGATGATGTCATTGGTTGAGCGGTGTCAGCCTCCAACTTTCTGTTGAAGCTTCATTCTTATCAGTTGCCATAGTAACAGGGGGAGGGGGAGCTTGGTGATAAGGGGGGGAAAGAGTGCTGGTGTCTGGAGGCCCCTGTATATGACTAACGGACTACACATTCCTCGGCCAAGATGTTTACCCCTGGTCAAGGCCAACCATTCCAGAGAAGTAACAGACGCTAACACCTGCAGATGTCTGGCTCATGACCCAATGAGAATGGGATTCCTTAGGATTGAAAAGTCATCCTCAGACCCTGGGGGGAGAGTTTTACAGATCCTTTTGATATGTTAGTTTCCCGCAATTTTGCTCAGATCTTGCTTTCACTTTCTTTGCATTCGCTTCTTTCCCAGTAAACGTTCCCTGTTTTCAACCACAATAAATTCAGGTTTTTTCTTTCTTGGGATTTAAACAAGGCAGACCTGACAAGTGGTTTCGATGGTAGGCAAACTGTAGGGGGTCCAGTGTGTCCGATAATGAAGAAATGATGAGGTCTCTGACCAATTATTCAAACATTTCATCACTATTGGGTCAGAGCTACAGGGTGGTAGTCATTGAGGGAAGCTGGATGTGGTTTCTTGGGGACTGGGACAATGGTGGACTCTTTGAGGCATGTGGGTCTTATTGATTGGAGTAAGGAGAGGTTGACTATCTCCGTGAACACAGGTGCTGGCTGGTCTGCACAGAATCTGAGGGTACGACCTGAGATACCATCTGGTCCTGCTGCTTTCCTGATGTTCACTCTCCTGAATTCTCTCCTTACTTCATGTTCAGAGATGGTGAGCACATTCCTGGTATTGGTGTTCTTTTCCTGGCTGTGGCCCTTGGTGTCGCTAGCATTGGCATTGCGAACTCCATTGGCTCCGTTGGCTGCATTCTCAAAGCAAGTCTTGGGATCTCAGATTCTGACCTTCCTGTCTGGTTGGGCCTTTCTCCAGTTTAGAAAGCTGTATTTTCTTCCATTATTAGCTGATGGTGAAATTATCTTTGTTTACAACAGCTAATATTTACTAAGGAAATGTACTGCTTGGGAGTTTGTCCTAATCTCTCCCAAGAAATAAGCATTGTGGATCCCAGCTGAAGTGTTGGATATAGTCAGCTTATTTAAGACAGTTTTTTTGTTAAATAACTTTCTTATTAAACTTTTTATATATTGAACTGTATTTGCAATTGTTTTAACATTATGTATTGTTTATCATTATTTATTTATTTTGCACTGTTTATATTTTAATTGTGGGCTGACCCGAGTTACACGAGATAGGCACCTATATACATTGATTGATTGATTG
>JAEANM010004257.1:0-21067 GCA_017656035.1 Myanophis thanlyinensis
AAAAATGAGGAGGATAAAAAATGGATATTTAAAAAATGGGAAGAAAGTTGGAGATTGAATGATAATGGAGAGGTTAAGTTTGGGATGCGATGAAAGCAGTATTTAGAGGTGAAAGTATTAAGTTATCAGAAGAATTACAATTTGAATTCAATATAAATAGAGTTTGCATTTTATACTTGGCATTTTATACTTTTATACTTACTAAAACTTTTTCTTAATGATTTGTTTTTCAATAAACTTATTTTTCAGAGATATGCATCTGTTAATTACTAGAATTAAATTAATAGAATTATTTACACTTCTAGTATCAGCCAAAAAAGGACTAATAAAACACCTTTTCGTGGAATTGTTCATTAATGTTCCACCTGTTGTTAGGAAAAGAAAGTGTACTATTGCACTTGAAAATTTTAATTTTGAGTCCCCATTCACCAGAATCTACTATAATTAACTACTATGCTAGAAGGATCACTAGTCTCCTTTAAAGTAATCCTAACCCTAACACATAGCCAAACACTGGGCATTGATGTGGCATTGACAGAGGCTGAATGGGAAAGTAGCAGATGGATCCATACCTCAACCTTGCAGCTATGGCAGACATGGGCAAATTACGGCCCGCGGGAGACACCCGGCCCGTTGGGCTTTTTAATCCAGCCCACCGAATTAGTTCTGGCGCAGACTGGGGAGTTACGCCCTCACTGACATCCCTCGGCAGCGTATCCCTAGCGCTGCCTGTGGGCGCAGGGACACAACACCGATCTGGCTTCCACGTCCCGGAGCCCTCCAGAAATATCCTGCGCATGCGAACAGCAAGCCCTCCCACTGCACGTAGCTGTCTTTCTCTTGCAGAGTGCCCGAGAGCGCGGCACCCTCAAGAAGCATGGCTCCCGCGGCTTTGCTAGAGGGTTGTTCTATGGGCGCTGCTGCCTCGGTGATCAGCGTGTGGTGTCATCTGACACTGGGTGAACGACCTATGCAAGACTGGGGCTGTGAGGCCTATGGGTGCAGGATGATGATGCAGAGCAGCTGTTGCCCCCGCACCCCTCGGCTGCAGGGCTAGTCCGGAACACCGGAGGGCCTCCTCAGGGTGCCACCGTCAGGCCGATGCCGCCTGACGGCCCCGAGGGTTCGAGCTTTCTCTGTGGCTGTGCCCTCCTTATGGAATGAACTCCCCCCTGAGATTTGGACCATTACTGACCTCTGAGCTTTCCGACGTGTGTTGAAAACCCACCTCTTCCAGCTAGCCAGCCTGGCCTGACACCTCTGGGTAATTTTAATATGTTAGTGGAATTTTAAATTTTAAATTTAATTTAACTTATTTTAATTCTAATTGTAACGTTTTTTAACCTATCAGCTTTCTAATATTTTATTTTAATTGGTTTTTTAGATTTTTTTTTCTTATATGTTTTTACTTGCTGTACACTGCCCCGAGCCCCCCGGGAGAGGGGGCGGTATATAAATTTAATTTTAAAAAACACAGGTGGGTCCCGTGCCCTTCCACACCTGCTGGGCCCCTCACCTGCTGAAGAGGTCACTGAGCCATCCGGGAAGGGCCACAGGGAGCCGCCTGGTGAAGTGGGACAGGCCACTTATGCCCATGTGTCTTTGCAGACATGGGATGCCAAACGCAGCAGCCATGAAGAAGAAGGTAAGAGGGCGTCAGGCGGTGGGCGGGTGGGGGCAGCTCCGCAGCGGCAACACTGGCTCTTCTCCTGCCACCCCCTCCACTCCCACCCGCCGCCCTCTTACCTTCTTCTTCATGGCTGCTGCGTTTGGCATCCCACGCCTGCAAAGACATGTGGGGGAGGGGGGCTGTGGGAGGGGGAGTAAGGGGAGGAGGGCTGTGGGAGGGGGAGCCCATCATTGAGGCCCACGAGTCAAAAAGTTTGGCCACCCTGAGCTATGGCAATAGTTATATACAGGCCTGGTGGCTATCCTGTTTCTGAACACAAGATGTTTTGCAATTTCAGAAAGCAGTTGGCTTAGATCTTAACTTATTTAGAGGATGGCAATAGCAATAGCAATAGCACTTAGACTTATATACCACTTTACAGTGCTTTACAGCCCTCTCTAAGCAGTTTACAGAGTCAGCATATTGCCCCCATCAGTTTGGGTCCTCATTTTACCCCCTCAGAATGACGAGTCAACCTTGAGCCTGGTGGGATTTAAACTGTCAAACTGCAGGCAGCCAACAGTCAGCAGAAATACCCTGCAGTACTGCACTCTAACCACTGTGCCACTGAGACTGAATCTACCATAGCAAGTTTCTGAGAAATCATATGCACTCATACACACGTATTTGTACTATTGAGGGGCTATCTGTAGTGATAGTATCATCTTAAGAATTAAAAAGTAATGTGATGTAAAAAAGTCAAATGTGATGAAATTATGTTGCTTTATGCTTGTCTCTGCCCACATCTCTCTAAAGATACCTCTTTTCAGAATGAGACAGCAGTTGCATGATAGTCATCACGAATAAGAAACTACAGTCAAAATGAACTGAAGGAAACAGCATGTAACAGCTCAATATAAACTGATCTTGCTGAGGAAATGAGACTAATATTCCAAATGTTTCTTTAGTGTTTTGATTTCGTTTTGAAACTTCTATCAAGCGTTGGCATTTTGGTGAAACTGGTTGCCTAGCAACTACAACAAGGTAACTTGAATCACATGTTGTATTATGTGTATTGCATATGTATATGTGTAAAAGACTACACATACTATACCCCTCTTCGTCTCTCTGTTTTGCTCTACTAACATTGGAGAGTCAACCTCCAAGTACAAAAGATTGCAGATATTTGTGCAGAACTGGAAAATACAGAACAGACATTTGTCTTCAGTGCAAAAATCATAGAGACTGAGGATAACTCCCATTGAATCTAAATCTGTTTGTCTTGAATATCCCAGAAACAATTTAATAATACTGTGTTTTTGAGTGCTGCAGCCAATAATTTGCACAGTGCTTTTGACTGCTACAAGGTTGATGCTCCAGACAGTAGTATTTAAAAAAAAACACCTAGGGTTTTTGCTGGTATTAAAGTCTAATTACTGAAATGAGTTGGCTTTGGCTAACCATTGAGATATTCAGAATGTTATCACTCATTCTCTGTGGTTTCTCCATATTTGTTCTTTGCTACCAGTAATGAGCAAGACCAAAAGTCCATGTGTCATGCTTAGTAAACCTCATGATTCAAAATAGCTTTTGTAGTCAGACCCCTCTTCAGGTCTAACATAAAGAAACTATCTAGTCATTTTTCTGTCTATTTAACCTGTGCTGTCCACCAAAACTGAAATCAATATTTTCAGTAAATACTTTACTTATACATTTTAAATATAATTCACCTCTTAAACGGTAGTATTATTTTTTCATGCTAATGTTGCCAGGACCAAAGAGCTATATAGTAGTCCCATTCTCAAAATTAAAAGAAGTGTTGGTTTCTCCGATACTCAAAAGCAACAAAAATATTTCTAAGATCCATTCATTTAAAGAATGTATAAGAGACGAGCAAAAGCAAGTGCAAAACCACAAACCAACACAGGGTAAAAATAGGAGAGATGAATATATATAGCATATATTTTTCATGAATAACATCTCATGTGTAATACAAAATATATACTACCATTGCTGAGAACATCTACCCTGAATCTCAGGAGGCAAAAACAGTCCACTCCTTAAAGATCCCTTTGGCTCCCTCCTCATTAATGTTTAAAGATTTTTTGAAAATTCTAGGCCTTGAATTGGTGTGATGGGAAAGCCCTTATAGGGTTTTATGATAGTTTTAATGTTTTCTGGATGCATAGCATTGTTTTCTTGATTTTCAATTGTTCTTATATTTTTAATGTATGACACATGATTAGCCTTCAATTTTTTGAATGTAACCTCAATTTTGTAGGTTTATACAATCTGGAAAGAAATTTACAAATCTTTCAGTCATATTATGCATGTACCTAGTTTGAGCCTATTGTGGAAAGACAGTTTAGTGCAGTGGTCAAGGCATCAGGCTAGAAACCATGAGACTATGAGTCCTGCCTTAGTTTCCAAGGCCATGTGGGTGATCTTGAGCTAGTCATTTTCTCTCAGCTTTAGGAAGCAGACAATGGCAAACCACTTCTGAAAACCTTGCTAAGAAAACTGCAGAGTAGTTTCCAAGAGTCAGACACAACTGAATTAAAGTAAACAAAACTTTGGACCAAGTAATCTGTTTGTTTCCTTGGGAAAGATATTTTTAAAAATAAGAACTACCAATGGAAAGTAGTTAGAATTGGCACTATTTCTCACTTTACATCAGAGAAAAAATATATTTCAATCCTTATTATTGGCAATGTTGCCTCTGTTTTTATAAGGGGTTATTTATACTTCATTGTTTTGGAAAAAGAAAGCATAAAAGATGCATACTTATGTGGAATGTATATATGTTCATATGCTCATTTCATTGAATAGATCTGAATTTTAAAAATATGAGTATAGCTTGCCCAGAGACAAAATGAATCTCACATTAATAGGAAGCACTTATCAGCAATTTTGTCTGTTGTCTGTGTACTATTTACTGATGGCAATTAACTTCATGTTCATGGTCACTTCATGATCCTACCTTCACTTCATTTGGTTTTTTTAATAGTTATTCTCGATATAGATTGGACAGCTCTTCAGGTGGACAACATCTTGGGTCAGTATCTATAATAAGGTCTATAGTGCATTATAATATCAAGTATATTTTTTTCCTAAAATATGCACAAAAAATGGTACAACCCAAGCTAGAGACATATTATCCAGGTAAATTGCAGAACCTAGCTAATCTTGGCTGATCTTTTTTTTCAAGTTTTTATTTTTTACAAATATATCATTGTGTGAACAGTGTGGCACCTGGGTGTCAATCATCTTAGTACAAACAAAACAGTGTTGATCATAAATTTTTCAATTAATAATCTTATACATTTCTAGTGATAATGTTCTTATTTGTTAATTACAATCTCCATTGTCTACTTATTCAGTATTTCATCATGTCTTTTAATTCCAATCTTAATTTTCTATATATCTTACTTTTTGTCACCACTCAGGTCTTGATCCTGTTAATTACATTTAACCATCTGTAGTATTCTAATAACAATAATAACATTACACACACTTTTGTTATGTTATAACCATCCATCTATTAGTTATTCCAATTATAATCCTTCCTTTTTTAATTAGTCCTTATTTACATTATGTCAATTTTGTGTCAATCATCACGTCCTACTTTTCATATATCTTTTCATATGTCTTACTACAAGTCTAATTTTTTAACCATATCTATTCCATTACACAAATTATATAATTCCAATAATAAAATACATATTACTGTAAGCTATAGTTTCCCCTTACTAGATTCTTGATTCTAATTTTCCTTCTTTACATCCTTTCTTCTTAAAACAAATTGTGTGCTTTATTGGTCCCCCTCTCTCTAATTTCCCTTCTTATTCCTACCTCTAATTATGCCACTGCTGTATTTAAAATATTAATCCCTTTCTATCCATCATCTCTTACCCACATTGATTCTTTATTTGTTTGTTTTTTGGTTTGATTTCCAAATTCCTTTCTTAGTCCTGTGTTTCTTTCTACTTCGCCCTTTTGACTACTTCTTTTAAATTTTTCTTCCTTCTCTATCCTTTCCCTATATTTAATTTCCATAAGATCTACCCTTACCCTTGTCTCTGTCTCAATCAAAGCATCCTGCTGCTTCAGTTTCTCTTTTAATTCTTTTAAAAAGCTGTCTCCTTGAGTTATTTCTTCCTTCCTCATTATTTTTAATATTGGCTCATCTGTGTCCTCTTGCATTATTTGCTGATTTGATTAATCTATTTTTAATTCCATTTTTTGAGACAGCTCCTGCTTTTCCTGGACGTCTTTCTCCCCTGTAACCTTTGTGTCATGTTTCCCAGTTTTTCTTCTATACAGTCCATCTGATTTCTTATGTCCTTGCATTTTGTTATTCACATCTCCCTTGTGTTTTGTATTATTGATGCCATTTCCACCCAAATCCTCATTTCTTCCTGGTGAAGCATCTCATAGAATTTTATTTATCTCTCTTTAGTCTATTTGTTCAGCAACCATATATTCAATACAAAGTCACTTCTCAGTCCATTCTGTTATTTCTATAATTTCAAGTCTCTGTGACCCAAAAGTTAATCAGTCTCTTCTTCTAAATAGTCCCCCAAAAATTTTCTGTCCAACTTTAAGTCAATTTAATGATGCAATAATGTTTTATAATCCTCAGGGGTCTTTAGCTCATAATATATATCCTTATTTCCAGAATGCATTGTGCTTCCTTCCATCAGCAGGTGGCCGTGTTGAGTTAGGTTTAGGTTCAATATTAGACAAACTATTCCTTTTTAGTTTTCATGTTTTAAAAAGAAAATCAAGTCAACAGTTCCAGCATATCAAACACTGCACAATCACTTTAAAAAGCCAATCTTCTGAATATTTTCAACAATTTTAGCCTTCCTCTTTTAATCTTTTCCTACCATTTTAAATTGTTTGTTCTTCTCTCCAAAATATCATGCCACTGCCTCTTTAAGGATAAGTATGAGTCTCTTACTTCTCAGTTATTCTTTTGGGGGTCAAAGCAAAATTGCAGTAAAAGCACAATTCTTCTTACCCAATTCTAACACTGCTCACCAGCTCCGCTCCTGCACTATGCTTAGTTATTCTTCAGCTGTCCCAGCTTCATGGTGGCCATTTTAGGCTGCCTCTTCATCCTACCATGGCGTAGAGGGAATTAAGCCTGGGAGTTCACCAGGAGAGTTGAATTCTCTCCCCAGCCTCATCAGGCATCCCTTGTTGGCTTTGCTGCCCCTTCAAAATGGCTTTCAGCTCTGTTCAGCTCTGTTTCATTTCTGCATCTAGTCGTGCCACAATGTCAACTGGAACAATCTTGGCTGATCTTGAAAAGCTAAGCAGAATCAGGTTCTATCTAACATTTGCAAATAATCTACAAATCCAGAATTATATGGTAAAATGTGAAGCAGAAAAAGCATTCCAGAAGAAGGCAATAGCAAACCCTTTCTGTATTAACACCAGAAAAAACCCTGTCTATATTTCTGAAACTGCCAAGAATTGAGCATGACCCAAAGGAGATTTTACCTTAGAAATGTATTCACAAGCGAAACTCATATTATTTCACACTTAAATAAAGTGCAGCATAAGTAAAGAAAAGAACACCCATTTAGTTTGCTGTAGTTTATTAACAACTTTACAGAGGAGTTTGAAAAAGAAGCTCAAATTTTATGGTACAGTAATGCAGTTGTGCTTATACTTAGCTTAATATTATAAGAAGCACCTAATATTAGCTGACATCGAAGACAACTACTTTGCTTTGGCAAAAATTTTAAATGTACCATAATCATGGATCATGTTGTATTACATAAAACAAATAAAGCCTGTTAGACATCTGCCAGTGAAGATCATTAATCATTTCCTCTCATTTTCCCTGCCTGCAAAACTTTCTAGCTGGCACAGCATAAGCTGATTTTTGGCTTGCCTGCCTTATGACTCAGTTCATTAGGCAAAACCCTGAGGCAGGTACAAACATTTCATCTTATATAAACTGTGAATAGTACATAGACAACTACATAAAAGCTCTTTGCATTCACTAAAAATGAGATTTCAGATTTTCAAAAATGAGGATCACCTTAGGGTAAGTCACATGTTGGCACAGGCAATCTTAAAATTACAACACGAGCCCTTTGCAGTTATAGAAGCAACAGGAAGGTTACTCGGTAATAGTCAGGTTATAAGTTATTAGTTTACATGTTAGTAGAAGAGGAAGAGTACTGACAGATTTGGACTTTGGTGTTGGAGAAGGCTCCTGAGCATACTGTAGACCAGTGTTTCTCAACCTTGGCAACTTTAAGATGTTTGGACTTCAACTTTGCTGGCTGGGGATTCCTGGGAGTTGAAGTCCAAACATCTTAAAGTCACCAAGGTTGAGAAACACTGCTGGAGACAGCCAAGAAAATAAACAAATGGATCATCAAAAAGTTGGCTCAAATTACCCTTCTTTCAACTCATTATATGGAAGTCCATCTCCCTAGAAAAGGCTTTAATGCTGGGGAAATTGAAAGGAAAGGCAAGAAGAGGACGACCAGCAGGAAGATAGATGGACTCAGTTTTAATGGCCATGAGTACACCATTGAAAGATCTGAAAAACTGATTTAGGTAGATTTTCCTCATGACTATCTATCCCTGTGTAGTATATATGAATTGAAAATGACTTGATAGCATATAAACAATTGATTATTGCTCCAGGGAAGTAAAATACTGGTGATAAGATTCCCAAGTTGATGGTTATGGAAAACATACTAGCAAAGCTTCGAGATGACATCTGCTCCATTGAGAAAACGTCCTCTCCATCTATGTGCTGCAATGATTTTAGTCCAAATATATTGCTAAATAATTCTTGAATATAAAAAGCCCACTAGTCAGCTCATACTGATTAGTATTAACAATCACTGATTAATTATTAATAAGTTATTTGTCTAAAACATTTAAAATAAGGTACTATTTCTATCATGGAGTCTCACTTTAAGTATCACACAAAACCAGCAATATGCAGCTAATTAAATATATAATTTGGCCCTTAGCTAAACATCTCTTATGTTTAGCTAGCAGTACCAGACAGTGCCCCATTTCTGATTAGTTTCTTCTTTCAGGATGCTACAATAGTACGCTGGGATTTATAGACATATAGATCTTCAGTTATACAGTTCAGTGACAAATTGTACTTAGACTAGAATGGCTTTTGATATTAAAATCTTTAATAAACTCTTTACTATTTCTGTTCCTATAGGGACAGCCTCTAATGGTAATTTGTTGCAGCAAAAGCAAGAGTCTTGTGGCATTTTAAATACTACTAAATTTAATATGCATTTAATCTAGCTGTTGGAATGGAGTTTTATATGCCAGTACAATTCTTTAGAAAAGGTGGAATAATGAATAGAAAGATGAGAAACAAAGGTATCTATAATTTATGACATTAATAAAATTGTAGTTATTTGTGGCAACTATTCTTTAATATTGGTCCTATAATTTCTCCTTAAATGATGAGAAATAGATGAATTACCTCTTGATGAATTCTAGCTCAGGTATTTCTTGATGAAATTGATCTTAATAGTTTCTTTATTTTAATAAATATATTAAATATTAAATAATATATTAATATATTTAATCCATTTATTGATAATTCAGTAAATCTCCTTTCCTCTTAAAGGTAAATGACAATCTCTTAGGAAGCCAGAATGTCCCTATCGATCTCTGGATTATACTACTTTGGATGTCATGTATATGTCCATTTGTTCTTTTGCATGTTTGGCCAATATATATAATCTATAATATATTGGAAGATAAGGTATGTGTTCTCTTGACATTGTAGTTGATGTTGCTAATAATTTATTGCCAAAGAAAATATGGAGATGTATTAGCACCTGTATCTACACCATTGTAGCATAGACTGTTGTTGCTGGAAGCTGATAAAGATATTTATTAATGGTGTGCAATATGCTTTTTTTGTGTTTGAAATAATATACCTCACTTAGAATATTCATTCTACCAATCTATTTTTGAAAGGACTATATTTTTATAGAACAAACCTCTCCCTCCAGTTTAAGTGTCCCATGTTTCTTCAAACCAAACTTGAAACATGTTAAGCATTGTGGCTAAAAGAAACAATGGAAATATAGAAAAAAATGTTTGCTCCAGAATCACAACAATAAACTTTGTGCTGAGCACAAGCAGAGACCCAGTTTGCAGGGGGAAAAAAATCTTGTTTTTGAAATCTCCTATTATGGAAATATTTGTTCCATCTTCTTCCTATGTTACCTGCCTTGAATTCAGATATAATAGCAATATGCTAACTGAAAATAATAGAAAGAGAGATTAGTCAACTGGTTCCCTCTGGAAAAAAAAAATGCCTCAATCTCTCCCACACTCTTTTTAACCTAATTTGTGTATGCCTAATTTTAATTTTGCAAACAGTTAGAAATAGGACTGATGTTTCCTTCTGTGCCAGACTTCCCTCCAGATTGACTTTTTGAGGGGGGAGGAGGGAAAGGAAGAGAGATGATCTCAGCTATAGGCTGATTGCATTCCACTCCCCCTCCCCAAAAGAAAAGTAAGCAGGCAGGTAGGCTTGGAGGCAGGTTGTCTGGCAGGCCAGCAGAGAAGCTCCTTCCTGGGAAATGCCCCAAAAAATCCCTTTCTGCCTGGCTTCTAGCATTTACATCCCAAATGTAAATCACATTTATACTGTCAGTAGCACAGAGTAGTAATCATAAGCCATGCACGCATAGCACACTGCCTCCGTAAAGTGATTCCTTTTTTTTTTAACCTTGAAGTGCTAAAGGAACAGAGGGACTGCAGCAAACAGAGCAAGTTCCAATATGCCTTTGCAACAAATGCACGGTAGGCTATATCAGCCGGGCAAGGAGCATGAGCCAAAGTATGCATTTACATGCGAACTTAGTTGATCAACCAGCACAAAGACTTTAGCTTTTAAAAATGTACTTTATTTTTAATGTATGTATTTTAAAAATGTAAAAATGTCCAGTTTTTTATTTTTCAAAGTCACTCAAAGTCAGTAACTCCAAAGGAGAAAAAGTTCAAATAGCCAAGTAGCAAGCCATCAGCATAGAAAACTATTTTTCCCATTCTCATTTAACCTAAGTCAATGGTAACATGACTCAACCTTCTTGACTGTAGTAGCATAGAGAATAAAATTTAAGAGTTCATATTCTAGTTCTAATCACATTACCAAATATCAGTCTACTAAATATCATCTATAAAACTTCCAATGGCCACTAGATAATAACAGGGTAAAAAATGTTACAATCTCCTGTCTCCTGGTTCATAATCGCTGCAGTCAAAGTTTTGTAACCCTGCTAAAACAGCATGAATAATTTCACCAGGTGTATTCAATACAATTGGTTTTTGTTTCTTGAACAGTGCCAATTACTAGTTTGGACCATTTTATGGTCATTATGGAGGATATTAAACCTGAGATATTCCTCCAGAAGAAGAAACTAGACTAGACACAAGAACATTTTTCCCAAACGCCATCACTCTGCTAACCAAATAATTCCCTCAACACTGTCAAACTATTTACCAAGTCTGCATTACTATTATTCTTTTCATTGTTCCTATCACCTATCTCCTCCCACTTATGACTATAACTTTGTTGCTTGTATCCTTATGATTTATATTGTTTATTGTTTCCTAGTATGATTTGACTGCTTATTTGTACCCCATGACTATCATTAAGTGTTGTATCTTATGATTCCTTATGAATGTACCATTTCCTTTTATGTATACTATATGCACCAAAGACAAATTCCTTGTGTGTCCAATCACACCTGGCCAACAAAGAATTCTATTCTATTCTTGGCATAATTAATAACATTAACCCAAGTTATAACTTCAATAAACTCATTTGCTAATTGTTAGGGAGCACAGCAAACAGTATAGTATACTAATTTCCATACCGTCTCAACCATTAAATGTTGTAGCTGGCAGTCAGATGTTGTGGATTGTTAGATGTAGTATCCATAGATTTAGTATCTGCTCAGCAAAATGTAGTTCTTGTAGGTCACAAACTCTGTCTACCTTGCTGTTGCCCAATCCCAGCCTGCTGTGTTACAGATAGTCTTGCAGACAAACTTCTTCTTTGGTCAACCAGATCACCATGATTCTTACAGGTCACTCCTTTCATTCAGCGTCAAACTCTGAATAATAGATATTTTATCAGCAATTCATCTGCTGCAACTTGAATATAAGAGATGCCAACCTTCTTTCCCTGCAACTAGTCAGTTGTACCCTTTCATCATATCTCCCCATTGGTTACTACTACAGTGTTCTCTTGTCTTCCATTTCTCCAGATGTACATAATTATTAACATTTCTGTTTGTAGAAACTTTGCTTTCTGATGCATTTCTCTGACTTTACATAAGCAAAATTTGTTTTCTCCATGGAAATATTTGCAATTCCAAATCTTGTAGTCCATTGCTTATACATCCATGTTTATTGGTTAATGACTGTACTTTTTCTTCCTACTAAAAATGCATAATCAATACAAAGATTAACTGCAAAATGTCCTCTTCTTGGAAACTATTCTTCTAGAACAAAATCAATGTTCTAGAATCTTCTAGAACAATGATTTTATTACAAAATCAAAACAGCAAAAATCCAAAAAAAGGATTTTTATTTATTTATTTATTTATTTATTTCAGGATTTTTATACTGCCCCCTCTCCTGAAGGACTCGGGACGGTGCACAGCCAGATAAAAACATACAAGTAAACAATTTAAAAACCCAATTAAAATTAATTAAATCAAGGGCAACCAAATTAAAATTTAAAATTTAAACAATTTAAAAATACATACTAAAAATTAAAAACCAATTTAAAATCCCCAACCGACGGTACTAGGCCAGACTGGCTTGTTGGAACAGAAAGGTCTTCAGTACGCGCTGGAAGGTCCGTAGGTCTGTGATGGTCCGGATCTCCGGGGGCAGTTCGTTTCAGAGGGATAGTGCCCCCACAGAGAAGGCTCGAACCCTTGGGGCTGCCAGGTGACACTGTCCTGACAGTGGAAGCCCAAGAAGGCCAGCCCTGTGGGAATGCACAGGTCAGCGGGAGGCTGATGGTGGCAACAGGTGGTCCCGTAAGTACCCAGGTCCCAAGCCAAGATACTCTTTTACTGCCATTTTGTGATCTTTTGGATTTTTGCAGAAACAACTGGTAGAACTCTACCTATATTACAATAAATCAGAATCCAGAGCCTTCTTTCTTAGAGCTGCAGGCCTCAATCAAGCTTAGTTCTAAATCAAATTACTTGCCGACCTTTTATGTGGAATATATGGAAACTCCTCTGAATATTTATTTGTTTGTTTCTTTGTTTATACCCCACCTTAATTTTTTTTTACTTAAGACAGTGAACACACACAATACTCCTTCCTCCTTCTACTTTTTCTCACAACAATCCTGTGAGGTGAGTTGGGCTGAGAGAGAGCCACTGACCCAAAGCCAGCTTTCATGCCTAAGGTGGAACTAGAACCTACAGTCTCCTTGGTTAAGGAAGTAGGCTTCTAGCCTAGTTCCTTAATCAACCAGACCAAACTAATCTATGAACTTGTTTCCCTCATGCTGAAGTTGGCTACTAGTTCCCAGACCTTATCTGGGTGAAAAGTTGAGAGAGAACTCAGCTGAGCAAATGAATATACATATTAACTTTAAATACTGTGGCACCTAAAATTTATATCTACTCCATAACATACAGCTTTGTAACAAGGAAACTCTGCCCTTCAAAATAAACAATCCTGTTTCTAAAAATGTCATTTTAAAATAAAATGTAGACTATGATAATGAGAATTCTAATGCAAATTAGAAATAAAAATGTGAGGTGTGTACTTTGGGCTACCTTGTTTATAGAGTTTTGGTTTTGTAATTTCCATTTATATGTTGTTTTAATTCTATTGCTGTTATTTTGATTGTGACATTGTAAACCACCAGGAATTGTATGATTTCAGTGGGATAAAAATCAGATAAATGAATATATGAACATCAGTATTATTTCCCCATAATGGTAAGAGAGTAGATATGCTAAGGAGCTTACCTAGAACAATTTGATGATATAGGAAATGGTTACGGGTTATGAAAAGCAGCAGCACTGCAGAAAAGAAGCAGGAAGGGAAAGCATGCAGCAGTTGGCATCTGGAATTCCTCCAAGCCACTTAATAGCAGGGGTGATCTGTGTCATGTGACCAAGAGGGTGTGAAGTCAAGAATGGAGCAGCTGCCCAATTGTTTTTTCCAAAGTGTCAAGCTTCTCTGCTGGCAATTTGTACTGGAAGCAGCAAGCTCAAGAATCTCTCTCAGATCCTTGATGAGTAAGATTGCTTAAGAAGAAAATCACAAGATAAGAACTTGGGCAAGTACTTTCAAATGAAGAATATGAATCTAGGCAAATCAGAGTGGGATAATTCTGGTACTTCCTCTTGCATTCTCCTAATGTAAAAGAGAGGAAACCTGTCCCTTTACTGAAAGGGGGCTTACTTCATCTCTTAATCATTTAAGAAATGGCTGCTAATTATCTTGCAATAGGTGGTCAGCCCTATGCAAATGCAATAGGTGGTCAGCCCTATGCAAATCCAACCTGATTTCAAATTAACCATCTTTTGCTTGTTTCTCTTATTTCACCAAATTTTATTAAGTTCTATTCTGTTTTTGGACAATTATCTTGATGATGGCTGGATATGAACCCAAGATATCTTGTACGTATATTCTTTCCAACATCTTCTTCAGTTAAAAAAAAATCATACAACTTAGACTTCTGATTAAATTCCAAAATATAATCTCAGTAGGACAGTTTTATTAATTTTTAGTGAAATAATATTGAGAAATCAGAGTAATACATTCAATTATTTTATTAGAATATACAGTTGTAAGTCTACTCTTTTAAAAAAACCAAGCAAGAATTATGATGAGTAACACATGACAGTGACACATGTGAGCTTTTCAGAATTTTTCACCAGGGAAGAGGAGAGGGAGAAGCCCAGTAAGAAATCGCTGAATCCTTTCATAAAGTTATCACAAACTGAGTCAGGGAAAGTCCCTTGTTAACAAATAAATCCTGACAGATAGAATTTTGTGTTGCATATAGAGATTGAAGTATGTTGTCACCCACCACATCTCAAATTAAAATTGGAAGTCTAATAATCATACTGGCAATGTTAAGCATTTTAATACTCAAATATATCAATGGTGTTAATCTGACCGAAATGTTTATTTTAATAGATATTTTTATCTGCACAGACTTAAACTCTTACAGTGGTTACAGCTCATCTGTATACATTTGCATATGTGCCATCAAATCCATGTTGATTTTTAGAAACCAAGTAAATGAATTTTCTCCAAGACTATCTGTCTCCAACTTAGTCCTTCAGATCAACCATTGGTTTGATGGTAATTGAGTCCATTCCTTTTGTTCATGGTCATCCTCTTCTTTTTCCTTCCAACTTTCTGAGCACTATAGACTCTTCCAGTGAATTAGGTCTTCACATAATGTAGCCAAAAAGGTGGTAATTTGACCCTTATTCCTCAAACAAGTATTCTGGATCAATTTGTTTGATTATCCACTAGAAATCACTGGATGTTGAAGATAATATTATTGCTGATTTTTGCTTATATAAAACTCAAAGTAGCTTACAGAAGAGAATATAAAGTAAAATTATAATTAAAACTAACTTTAAAATTAGAATCAGTATAATTAAAATCAACAGTGAAAAGTTTGGTGAAAGGGATGAATGTCCAGAAAACCTGGAAACTGAGAGTTCTCTACATAGCCTGGATATCATAAAGGCGAAGACCCATATTAGGCTTCTCAATCTAATAACCTGGCACATTACTGGTTAGAGTGGCAGTCCCTCAGATGATAGGGCCATAACCTGTAGTCTGTAAAGATTGATACTTTAAATTTGTCTGATAGGCAACTGGCAACCTGTAGAGATCTTTCAGTAGAAGCATTGTATAACGACTGTGCTATGAACTGGTTAGCAGCATTATACCAATTTCAATTTCCAGGCTTTTTTTTTTTTTAAAGCTGCATGTTGCAATAATCAAGATAGGATATAATCAAGATACAAATAACTATTATCAACTCTGGCTGGTTTAGGAAAGTCATGGTTGGTGCCCTAGCTGTAATTGTGCAGACACATTTCTTTTCATAGTTGCCATCTGTAAAATCGAATGAGAGTTAGTACTTGCATATTGTAAAACTATCTTCCTGAATTAGTGCAGCCTTATTCCATACAAGCTTTATCCCAAACTGCAAGTCCACTTTTCTTCTTATGAACACTACCTCCATTTAGTCTGGACTGTATTTCAGGTTAATCTCTTTCATTCATACCATTATCAAAACTAGCTAACAAGATATTGATTGCTTTCTAAGAATTAAATGGTGTGGTGGAGTTGAACTCCAGGGCTCCACAAGTATTTCCATAAACACTGTAAAAATTACAGAGGACAGATACTCTGTGGGACACCGACATTCAAGCAGTAATCTCCCAGCACTATCTTCTGGACATATCTCACAAAGAAAGATTGGAAGCATTACAATACAGCATCACCAAACTAGGCTAGTGTATGGTAAACCAATTGTGCTCGCAAAAGCAAAGAAGATACTTGGGACAATACTAATAAACCATACAAGTTCCACTTATCAGCCAAGGATTCAACAGCACTGCTGACAAGTGAGGCAGGAATTTTTTCAAATGCTTTCAGAAAACCATCCAGATCCACCACATTCGTGTGACAGATCATTCTAACTTCTCCATCCATGCAGAGATTTGTAGCAGCTGCCAGTCTAAAACAGATTGAGAGAGTCCATGACAGTGAGTCTGGGAACAATTGACGGCAAAAGAAGAAGGGGATAGCAGAGAATGAGATAGCTGGATGGAGTCACTGAAGCAATTGGTGTGAACTTAAATGGACTCCAGGGATGGTAGAGGAAAAGAAGGCCTGGAGGAACATTGTCCATGGGGTCGTGATGGGTCGGACATGACTAACAACAACAACAATGACAGTGAGTTACAAAAGCCTTCTCCACTATTCAATAATCTCTGGTGCCAATAGAACAGAATAAAAAGTTGATTGTTTGCCTGATTGTGTATGTGTGGATAGTTAGCAATTGGAATCAGCCCATATATCATGGCAGGCATAACATTCTGAGCCACTCTTAATTAGCTACTTCAGTATGAAAATTAAAATTCCAAGAAATCTAGGATAATCAGCTGCCATGCCACAGATTACTTTAGTTAGTTCAGGAAAAAAGATTGTTGTACAAGAAGGTGGATATGGCAGTATCCCTATCTTTAACCCACTCAAAACTAGTAAAGGTTGGCATAATACCACTTCATCAATTTCCAGCTCATTGGATGGAAAAGTAAATGCTTTTGTGATAGAAATAATTGCCCACTCAATTGAGATAGACTTTAGTGAGTTGATATCATGGGGTTCATAAGTTCATGAATCTGATTGACTATATTTTCTAATACGCACAATGAAATGAGAAATTTGAAGCTAGATATCAGTCAATAAGAATTCTTGTTCTATGTTCATGCTATCTGAAATTGGCACTAAATTTGACCCTCTTGGTCAATATTTAAGTCTGCAAGACACAGGAAAAATTGTTTATCAGCCAAATTATTCATAGGTCAAAGTATTGTCATACACGACATTTGATGTTGGAATTTACACATAAAAATCCATCTGAGTTATGCTGATAAACACAGCAAAAATAGTATGCAAAACCTGTGTGTGTGTGTGTGTAAATTAAGTAAATTCTGGCTAAATGTGATGGGTAATATTATTAGGAAACATTAGTCACCATAGGATGATTACTGGTTTACCATTATTTAGGACTATTTGATCTGGACAAGATAATAATGTGCAAATTTAAACTCTAGGATGTATTAGTACTTCATAGGACTTATTGATATAACCTCATTACATCTTTTACCTTTTTTTTCTTTTCATATTTTTGTTTTTGAAGATATCTATATATAATGGCATGTTGAAATATTGCTATAGTCAAAACAGCATATTAATACAATGACCATGGCAAGAATATAATATTTTCCAGTCTATTTACACAATAGTTCATCACCTGTTCTCTCTGAAAATTTAGAAACCACCTTATTTTAGAAGAAGTATCAGTTTCAGATTTTTTTAAAAATAAAAGGTATAACTTTATATCCAGGAAGTAAATTGTCAAATATCTGTTTAATTTCCTGCTCTTGCAGCCTTTCCATAGTCTTTTAAATTACTGGTTGTGATCCTAGATAAAATCTACCCCTTTACATTATTGGTTGGACTAAATTCCAAGCAATTTAATGTTACTAAGAAATAAAGGCTTGGGATGGATTGTTATCATCCTATATTTTTCAGGACTGTGCATATTGCTTCATTGATCATATTCACTAAAATTTATCCATTATTTATTGGTACTTTTGAACAGGAGTGAAATCCGTCCAGTTTTGCTACCGGTTTGGTGTGTGTGCGTGTGCGCCAATCGCGCTGCAGTGCAGCGCTTTAAACAACTTTTAGAGGCTCCAGAGGCAGCGGGGATCATCAGGAAGGCTCTGCAGATTCTCAAACAGCTGATTTAGGTAAGTAAAAAAAACAGAGCACGTATAAGAAAAAATAGGGGCTCAGGCGGATGGGTGGGGCCAATTTCAAATGTCTACTACTGGTTCTGCCGAACCAGCTAAAACCGGCTGAATTTCACCTCCGCTTTTGAAGTAAATACATTACATACTATTCACCTTTTTGTTTAACAAATTAAATAACAAAGGCCCCAATTATCATTACTATTTTATCCAATGATATAGTCTATTTTTGGGTTAAGTGTTGTGATTTATGTACCTTGTTTTATTTGTATATAATTTCAGTTATGTTAACCCCTCTTTATTACTATTTTAAATAATTATTCTCAAAGCAAAAATACAATATTAAATTGAGTATCATTGGTTGGTGGCTGTTTCTTTATAGCAAACCAATTCTTAACACACCTACATATCCTGAAAATACATAAATCAAAAAGGATTGAAGAATTCTCCTGATTTTTAGGGTTTATAGGCACTAGAGGGAACAAGATACCATTTTCTTTGGGGTTCCAAAATAAGCACTACAGCTTATTTTAGGGAAATATCTTATTTTCGGCTCCAGAAGCTCCAGCAGCCATCCATCCATGCCCTGACACCTGCTTCACCTCATGACAGCACTTCTGGCAGCCCTATCCAACAAGACCCTGCATGGTTGCTGGCCCACTTCTGCTTGCTTGCGCAATGGAGTGTCAAAATTGATTTCATTAAGGGTTAGAGTAATGGAGTTGTATGGGCAAACTCCATCCCCTTCCCCCGTCCTCACCTCATCGTCATCCTCCATCACCACCCCACCTTGCCTTGTAGCTGCAATACCAGTGTGTCCGCACAGGAAACTTCATTCCAAACAATATTACTACAATATTTCTCTCTACGTAGATAACTCATCCAGTAAAACTGTCATTGCTTCAAATTTATAACACTTCCAAAATTTTCTAGAATGTTTTCCAGTATTATTATGCTTCAATGCAACTCAACAAACAAAAAATTCTGTTAAGTAGTTCATTTCAAAGATTTATGAATTTGTTAGAATTATTTATAATCATGTAATCCAGTAAATTTAATGATTCCCTCAAGCTTTGCTTATCTAATGGTGACTATATGGATACGTAATTTTTATGATAATAATCAAGAAGTGCTTTCTCAATGCCTTCTTCAGGGATAGTTTTTCTAAAACTTCCCAGTCTAGCCCACATCCCAGGGATTTCCCACAGTCTTACTAGGTTGACCATACTTAGATTTTCTTTTTTTAAAAAAAATTGTATTAAGTTTCATTATAAGGTAAAAATATAAAAGAAACAAAAGTTAAAAAAATAAGAAAATGAAAGGGAGAAGGAATAATGACTTCCAGCTTTCTTTGGTGCAGTAAATTTTAAAAAACAATACAAAATCAATCTTCTGCTTTGCATTTCACAGCAATTCAAGTCATTTGTCTAATTTATAAAATCATTCTAACCATTGAAATCTAAAATTGAAGTTTCATTTTTTTCCAGTTTCGAGTAAAAAGTCCAAAAGTGGTTTCCAAGTTTTCCAAAACTAGATATATTTTCCCTTTAATTAAAACAGTCAATTTTGCCACCTCCGCTAACTCCATCACTAGTATATCTTTCAATTTTTCTATAAACAATTGTATATTGCAACATACTTAGCTTTTTCAAGACCAATCACTTTTTCATATTCAGTTTCTGTCAATATATTTGACAGAATATCCATTATTTTTTATTCCAGGAAATTATTGAATCCCATTCTTGGATATTTCATCCCTAACATATTATTAATTAGATATTTGTAAGGATAAATAATAATTTACATCTATTTGGGTAGTAAACTTCTGGTCCCAGATTCCTAAACCATGGCCTTCCACATACGAGGAGCAGTGAAAGATTTGTGCTAGTATATTCCTTTGTCCCCACACAGCTCTTAGCATCATCAACTAGTAGAACTAAACTCTTAGTAGAACTCCACTTCTACCATAGTAAAACTCAACTGCTACTCAACTAGTAATAAAAAAATCTCACCTACTGCTACGGTAGTAGAACTGAAGACCTTTCAGTTCAACTGCTGATCTAAAGGAAATCGTTTTGCAATGTGACGTCTGAGATTTGAGAATAGAAACTGTTTTTTCAATTTTTTCCCCTCAAGGTTTCTCCTTCTTCCTATTAGCCAAGGTATCTTGGTGTTTCACCCAGCCATCTTGGCTGCTTGGAGGAACATTTTGCCACTTTCTTGCTCAGAGACTAGGTAAAATTGTTTTGTTTTACCATGAAAAAATAATATTGCAAAAGAAGAAATATGTGGGAAATCAACTAGCTACAATTTTCTGCAGCCTGTCATTAGCCAGCCAGCCAGTTTGTCCAATAGTGGAACAAACACTATTTCTCAATGGCTCAATGGAAAAACTAAAAATAGCTTGAAAGGCAGATAAGAAGCCATTCACATGGCAGTTTAAAAATTTATATAGAGTAAGGATAAAAGATGATGCTTGTAGGGAAGTGCTCTCAGTAAGTTTCATAATAATAAATCAACTTTGATGATTTTATCATAACCTATTGGTTCCTATGCCCAAAAAGAATCTTTGCATGGGGCAAGTAAGATTAATTTTTCTCAAGTTCTCTTGATAGGGAAGTGTGCTGGACACTTGGCACTAATTTCATGCTTGAGACATACAGTATTTTGCTTGAATAAGGAAGCCAGGAAACAGACAAGGTAATGAAAGTGATTTGTGGATTCTTCTGGCTTTCTTTGCCTTCTTAGCCAACATCACCAATCTACAAGTAAAATCATGCTTCTTATCCTAAGGCGGGGTGGGCAATTACGGCTCCTTCATGACTCGTGGACTTCAACTCCCAGAATTCCTGAGCCAGCCATGCTAGCTCAGGAATTCTGG
>JAEANM010004258.1:0-21060 GCA_017656035.1 Myanophis thanlyinensis
CTTGGAACATAATTTGTAAGTAGAGACTATTTTTTTCTCGAAAAAAAATTTGTAAGTCAAAAATTTTGTAAGTAGAGGTACCACTGTACTTGGGAAGGCGTCCTAGCATATGCCTGAAACAGGGACAAAGACACATGCAAGTGAAATAGAATTTTTATAAGGTTGTATTTCTAGGTCTGTGATTAATTCAAACTCCAGGTATGGACACCAAAGAACCTTCAGTTGCTAAAGAAAGAAAGAAATTAGCTATAAGGAAGGTAATGTTAACATAAAGTATAATAAAAGAACCTAGCAATTTTTTAGAGCAGTGATGGCGAACCTATGGCACAGGTGCCAGAGAGCGCCATCTTGCTGGGCACATAAGCTGTTGGCCAATTTATCTCCAGCTGAGCATGCGCATGCGATTGCACATGCACATATACATGATTGCAGAGACCCAGCTGGTCTTCAGGCGTCCGCTGTGCATACGCCCGATTGCAGCAGGAAATCCAGCTGGTCTTTGGAGCTCTCCTGCGCATGCACATGCGATTGCTCATGTGTGTGTGAGTGCTTGTGCGCAGCATGCGTGCACTGCATGTGCAGAAGCTGCATGCATGCGCAGATGGTGTGGTTGCACATGCGGCACACGTGGAGGAGCCACCACACACAAGTGCTGATGGCACGCGCAAAGCATGTACTTTTTGGCACTCAGCAAGTAAAAGGTTCGCTATTAGTTCTAGAGCAAGATTTACATTACTGTTGTATATTAATAGCAGGTAGCTGATTTTTTAAAATTACATAACATGTTTTTATAGAGGCTGTGCATCCTTATTTTAAATCCCTTATCTTTATTAACAATATAACCTGTCATCTGAAGCTTTATTAAAGATTTTGGTCAGTGTCTCCTTTATTAATGAAATAAAAGCAAACTACCTACACCATCAGGAAGGTTACATGGTACTGGAGCAAAAAAAATAAAACAAAAAACAGATTTTCAGATTTTTCTTTTTTTTATGGAGATTCAAAAATAAATTCTGTCATATGTTTTGACTGCTATGAGCAGGACATCTTGTCTTTGAAGTTCAATTAGTCATTTCCTTTTAACTGATAGTTACCCAATTGAGAATAGATAATTTGCATACCATCTGTCCCAACTATGTGACAACTATATCAAGAACTCTAATTTCAGACGTGAAGCATTTCATTTCAAGCTATAAACTCAGAACAAACAAATGTGCCAAAAGAGAACATTAATTAATATTCAGCGTACTAGAATATATTAGAATGTTAATACTTCTACTCTCCTGGATGAAAAGACTGAAAACAAAAGATGAATAGTTGCTTGCAACCAAACAATTCTAAAACAGAATGGCTTTGGGTATTTGAGCCTTCTGGTGGTAAGGCTTTTCCACAATCTTGGATAGAGTGTTAACTGTCTCAGTCAGGGAGTCTTCTTGGACTTATGGTTCCTGAAATAAGAAAGTGGCAGCCATGGACAGAAGGGCTCTTTACATACCGTGGATGTGTCAGTTACACCCGTTCCCAGATCAGTAGGTTTTGTTCAGTCACTCAATGCCTTTGTGAGCACATATCTGTACCTCAATACCCTCTACATGGGGCTTCCCTTGAAGAACATTTAGGGGTTCAAATGGTACAGAATGTGGCTGCCTGTGTAGTAAAGGGTGTCAGGTATTCTTCACATCTAACACCACTGCTTTGTGAGCTGCATTGGTTGCCTGTCAATGCCGAACTGAACCTGGAAGAAGCCATTTTCCTGGGTCAATGTTGCCACGCTTTATGGGAAGGAGGTTGGAATGCATTGCTAGACACAACATAGATCTTTCTCATGAGAATCAAGGTCATCTCCTGGGCAATGAAGGAGATGAGGAATACATAAGAAGCCTGCCAATTAACCTAATTGGCCAATGTGATTAATGACACTGGGGGGAAGGGGTGATTACTGGTTTTAACTATACTGTAACCGCAGGGAAAAGTCAGAATTGGCTTTCCTTCAAAATGCACCGATATGATTTACCCAACAAAGATGTTTTTTGAGAAAGTGCTTGACCTCAGAGTTCTGATTTGCTTGGGTTTATTAGATGGAGCCTTTACAGTGCCAGGGTGCTTCTGAGTGCAATTCAAGGTCCCGTTTGTCATTTTTAATGCCCTCCATGGCTTAGATCAGGGATGGGCAATTATGGCTCCTTCATGACTCGTGGACTTCAACTTCCAGAATTCCAGCATGGCTGGCTCAGGAATTCTGGGAGTTGAAGTCCACGAGTCATGAAGGAGCCGTAATTGCCCACCCCTGCCTTAGATGCTGGGTTACTTAAGGAACCTTCTTCCTGTAATTGTTTCTATCCATCCAATTTGTGGCTAGGCATATTGTGGGTCCCATCAACTGAGGAATGTCAACTAGCAAGAACCAGGAGATGCATTTTCTCTGCTGTAGCTCCTGCCTTCTGGAATATTCTCTCTTCAGATATCAGGATTACCCCTGACCCTGTTGACTTTTTGCAAGGTTGTGAAGACTTGGTGGAGCGCTTGGTGCTGCCCCCCTCTCTGAATGTGTTAAAAGTGTGTTAACGCAGCCATATTGCATTAACAGGTTATTTTATAATGTTTTAATTCTTTCATGTTTTATGATTTATAATGACCAGAGTCATTTGTTGAGCTGCAGAAATAAAATTATTTAAATAAATAAAAAATCTGAACATAATACTAATTTTATTTCAAGATGATTCTACCAACAAACATAAAAATGCGTTGATCTCAATCTAGCTTAAATGTCCAATGATTCTTTTTTTTTTTAGAGATCCAATTAACAGCATGGAAACAGACTTACGCAAATCTTTCAAAAAAGTTATTCAGAATGCAAAGGAGTGCACACAAACCACCTTGTGTTCCAAAGCATCTCTTTTGAAGTATTTGCTCTGTCCTAGCAATTATTTTCCATCAAGTAATAAAGTATTAACTTTCCTTCTTTAATTATAAGCTATCTAAAGTAGGAGGGATATCAACCTCCATTCATTAATAAAACTCATGGCATGATGTTGGACCATTTATCACGGGATGATGTTGTATCATTTATCAGTCAATTTAACCCTTGCAATAGGATTTCTAAAAGAAAAGCAAGGTATGTAATGTAATTGCCGACTTATTTTTTGGAGGGATGGGAGAAGCTATTTAACAGAACAGAATAACAGTTTGAAGGGACCTTGAAGGGTTTTTAGTCCAACCTCCTGGTCAAGCAGGAACCCTAAACCATTTTAGATAAATGGCTGTTCAATCTCTTTTTAAAAATCTCCAGTGTTGGAGCACCCACAATTTCTGGAGGCAAGATGTTCCACTGATTAATTGTTCAATCAGGAAATTTCTCCTTAATTCTAGGTTGGTTCTCTGCTTGATTAGTTTCCATCCATTGTTTCTTGTCCTGCCTCAGGTGCTTTGGTTGAGCTCCTGTTCCTTGCGGCAGCCTCTCAAATATGTTATCATGTCACCCCAATCCTTCTTTTTGTTAAATTAGATAATTCCTGCAACCATTCTTCATGTTTTAGCTTCCAGTCATCTTTATTGCTCTTCTCTTCTCTGCACTCTTTTTAGTCTCAAAATCTTTTTATATCCTAATTTTTTACAAATTTCTAGAGTCTCAACATCTTTTTTTATATTGTGATATTTAATATATTAATGTTATTAGATTGCAATTTTGACATACACTATCATCATTGTTAAGATCCACATCTTGCTTTGCCCTTGGGATCTCAAGGTAGTAGACATACCGTAGAATGCCTTCCTCCAATACTTCCTATTCTATGGGACTGATAATGCTCAGAGAGTGTAACTGGCCCTTTGAAATCTCCAAAGACTCTTTCTAACTTAAATCCAAAATCCCAGCCCTTAGCTCTACATCAGGGCTGTCAAACTCACGGCCAACAGGCCAGATGTGTCATGTGCTGGCCCCGCCCAGTTTAGTAAAGCAGAAAAAGTCCCAATATGTCACGTGATGACACAAGTTTGACACCCCTGCCCTACATCTTTATCATATTGATTAGCACACTCATTCTTAATTAAACTAATTTCTGAGAAAGTACTTTACTTCCTCTGTCTCTCCATTCTTAAATGGTAGCCCTGAGGGAGAAAAAAATGAAAGGAAGCTCATACTGAAGTCACATGCCACAACGAGACATATTATATACTTAGAATCAGTGTTGGAATTTAGATTTTTTTTACTACCAGTTCTGTGGGTGGGTGTGGCTGGAGGGGGTCATGCGACTGGGTGGGCAATTTCTGTAAGCTGGGCAATAAAGTTTAGGCTAGAAACAACACCAGAATGGTTTTTTCCTGCCTTCCTTACAGAACTAACCCTGTAAAGTGGGAAAAAAACAAAAGGAGATTTCTTCTAACAACCAGTTCTCTGAACTTAGAAAATTTACTACTGGTTCTAGCGAACCTACTAGGAACCTGCTGAATTTCACCTCTGGTTAAAATATTTCATTTTCCAGAAAAAGTAAAGATATTACTGTATTGACATTTGGAATACGAATGTAACAAAATCGTGTACAAATGTAAAAAGACAAACAGCTGCATTCTGCTTTATAATCCTTATTCTCTTTATACATTTCAGTGAATATAAGTCTTACATAGTTTTTGCACTGAGAACAGTTGAGTTTATTAACTCTCCCTTAGTCCAAACTCATGTTATTGGGGTAAGAGTAGAGAATGCCAAGGATAGAGTTAGGTGGAAAAAGATGATTCGCTGTGGTGACCCTAAAGGGAACAGTCAAAAGAAGAAGTCCAGACCCCTGTTCTGATCCCATTCAGATGTATTAGGACAACAATTCCCAGTATCCTCACCAAATCAAAACTGTTGGTCAAGAAACTGCAAATGCTAATCCTTACACACTTGCAAGTTCTCAAGCTTTTACATTAAGGACATAACGTGTCTAAAGATTGAAATGACCAAAGGATGCTCATGTTTTTTGTTAAATATGCAAAGCCTAGTTTCTCTGTAAGATGAAGCCATCTTTGGTAATTTATCATATTTATCTCTACCAAATCATTAAAAATAAATGGAGATACTCATTTGCTGGAACTCTGCTCAATTAAGGAGGCACAGATGTGAAAATACATTTCTCAAATTCCAGCCCATTATTCTAGCTTCTGGACTACTCACATTCACTTTAATAGTTTATTTGGAAAGGATAATTAAAGCAAATACAGTCTCCAAGCTTATGAAAGCCAACTTGCAATGTAGCACAAGAAAACACACAGCTGCTGTTTTGCAAAATAAGAAATTATGTTGCACAAACCACATGCATGTGAAAAGGATTATTCAGGACTTGTGTTTCAGGAAAGCTGAACTGCCATCAGCTATGATTCACAATGCAGTTTTCACAAATTAAGAGGAGACATTCTCTTGTCCTAAAAACTAGGTGATCCAGCCTTTAGAGAAGCATACATAAAAAGATGGACCATCATTTAAAATGCACATGAATTATAAGCTGTCGTTTTTTTTAAAAAATGAATTTTCTTTTGTTCAGCATAATAATTAATTGAAAACATTTATATACCAGCTTCCCATACTTTCTGATATGAGGTCCCAACAATTGAGGACAGCTTAAGAGAGACATTAAATGCAAACACAAAGGAAAGAAAAATAAAGCAAAAGCAAATTTGATTTAATGTCAATGGATCCCCTTCACCTTTTAATTAACAGTACTTCCACATTCTAACTGCAGAACATTCTGTAACAGAGGACGAGTTCTGTATCCCTTCAATTTGGAGCTCCAGATTTTCCTAGGGTTTCCACCCACTCATGTGAATCAGTTTTATATAACACTCCAGCATATAATTTGCATCCCACATACAAGGCAGCACTTTAGCATTAACATCTTTCTCATACTGGAGTTATTTAAAGAATGTGAACCTGGTACATTTTAAAATGTTCAAGCAACCATTTCATTTATATGTCACCAATCACACGATGCAGTCCTAATTCTGAAACAAAATGACTTGCCTTGCAACAGTATCTTGCCAAAAATAGAGCCTCAAACGACACAAATATAGAATGTTCAAAATGAATTTGGTGCTAATGAGAACTATCAGTCTGACAGCAATACGGGGTACTTTTCTATTTTTACTATTGGTAATACTTGCAGTCCATCTAATAACCAAAATCTTCTGGAAGACTGACAAAGTTTCTTAAAATATTTAAAAAAAAAATCTCAAAAGGCACTAAAAAGTTCAGAAATTAAAAAACAAGAAAACATAATTAAAAATTCATAGCAAAGACATCAGTCTCATAAAATTGCTTGTTCCAGTTACAGCATCCACTTATAATCTAATGTACAAAATTACAGAATTGCTAGGGAGAAGAAAAAAAACTTTTGCCTTGTATCAAAATATATTTTGGGATGAGCAAAAGGTATGCTTTCCCTGAAGAAAGTGTTACATAAACTAGGCCATACAGTTAAAAAAAAAGAAAGAAAAGTATTCCTTATATTTCCTTGCCTCACTTCATTGGAGGCACTTGGTGAGTCTCTGAAGACTAATGAAAAAAAAAAACCTTTACCGGTTGCATAAGAGAGACAGCATTTCTTAAGATATTCTGGCTCTAGACCAAGAGTGTCAAACTTGATTTCATTGAGGGCTGCATCAGGGTTTTATTTGACCTTGGGAGGGCTGGGATGGGCGTGGCCAGCTTGAGATCACTTGTGTTGTAGGCGCCTGTGGTGGCCCAAGTGCTCTGCCAGCAAAAACAGACTCCCAAGTTGTTTATGGCTGAGACAGCCTCCTGAAACCCTCTGCCAGTGAAAACGGAGCTTGGGAGGGTCACATGCGGCCCTCGTGAGCGCCATTTTTGACCGTGATGGCCTTCTGCAGAGAAAACGGAGCTCGGGGCAAGCTCCGTTTTTGCTGGCAGAAGCACTGCAGGCTGTTCCTTTGCTATTTCCAGGGCAGCCCTACGGACTTGATCTGGCCTGTGGGCTTTGAATTTGACAAGCCTCCTCTAAACCAGGGGTGTCAAACTGGATTTGTTTGAGGGACGGATCAGCATTGTAGTTCTCCTCTGTGGGCCAGAGAGGGGAGCGGGCGGAAGGGAAATGGTATGGATGCCTCCTGTAGCACTTTGCCATGCGGTTACTCCACACGGCCAGTTTTTCAGCCGGTTTTCGGCAGCAGAGGCACCATGGGCCGGTCCTTTGATATTCCCAGGCTGGCCCTGCAGACTGGATTTGAGTACCCCGTGGGCCTTGAGTTTAACACCCCTGCTCTAGACCATTAATTCATATCTTTACAAATCAACAATGACCCCTCCCCTTTAAATTTTCCATTGAATTCAGCAAACAGACAGCTAGCTAATAAAGCAAAAGAACAATGTGGAGCCCGTGGTGCAATATGACCTTGGTTGTTTTCCTGCAGATATTTCATTACCCAGCTAGCTAGCTCAGTGCTAGAAGGGAATGGGGTTTGCTCTGTTTATATACTATATAAACATCTGTTTATTAATATCCATATCTGTCTATACTGTATACTGCATATATACTAAACAGAGCTTTCCTTGTCAGAGTTGGTGAGGTGTTGTTTTTTCCTTTATAATTTCTTTGATAGGCTGCTGTTTACTGTTTGTTTGTCTGAGTTAGTAGTTCCCTGATTAGGGTATTGTTTACTGCTTGTTTGTCTTGTGTTAATCCTAGAGTTGACTCCTGCTTATTTGGGTGATAATTGCAGGGAAGGTGGCGTCTTATTTCATTTTTAGCTTTTTTATTGTCTCTTTTAAACGATGTGTAAATGTTGTTTATCTCTATGTGCTTGCTGATGGCTGATCTGTCTGAATACCAAGCTTCTAGGAATTCCCTACAGTTTTTGCATTTAGCTTGGTCTAGGTTAGACCAGGGGCGTCAAACTCAAGGTCCAGGGCCAGATTCAGCCCACAGGGTGCTTAGATCTGGCCCATAGGGCCACCCTGGAAAGAGTGAAGGGTCATCTCGTGGTGCCTCTGCCAGCAAAAATGGACTCCCAAGCTCCGATTTCAGCTGGGATGGCCTCCTGCAACCCTCTGCCAGTAAAAATGCATGTGGCTCTCCTGAGCTCCATTTTCACTGGCAGAGGGTTGCAGGAGGCCATCCCAGACAAAATCGAAGCTTTGGAGCCTGTTTTTGCTGGCAGAGGCATTTGGGCCACCACAGCCATCCCTGACATGAGTGATGTCCCTGGCCATGCCCACCCTGGCCATGAACAATGCCCCCCGGGGTCAAACAACCCTGATGCAGCTCTCAATGAAATCAAGTTTGACACCCCTGGTCTAGGTCCACAGTTGCCCAGTTGAAACTATGACTAAGTCTGTCCATGTATTGTCAAATTATGGAATTTACATGTCTTCTGACTACTAATTAGTGTGCATGGATGCACTCTACTGGACTTCTTCCTGTTGTAGATAGTGGCTGTTACAGTGCTTATATAGTATATTGTACCTGATGCCTGTTTTTTTCTTCCATGGCTAATGGGTCTTTTTTTTTTTTAAAGTTAAGATATTTTGGAGTTCTTTAATTGGTTTGTGTGTTACTGTGATGCCATGTGGTGGTAAGAGTTTGTTGATTGTTTCTGAAATGTTTTTGATGTATGGAAATATTATCCTTTTCATAGCTTGTGTCAATTGTACTGTAGTGGGTTGAATGGTCAGATACTTTTTGATAAAGTTGAATTTGAAAAACCTGTAACACCAAATTGATAACTTTGGGGGAGGTTACTGACAAATCATCAGTGGAATATAATTCAGATACTGAATAAGTTAAAGACTATGAATAAATGGATGCAACATTTAAATAGGATGAATTATATGCAACAATGGGAATATTAAATTCAGTGTGAATATCAGACTTAAAAGATATTTTACCATTGGAATATTACACCAATATTGGCTGCTACAATAGACAACCAATTTTCTAAACATTACTGGAAATACAATAATCAGTTTAGATTTCTTTTTCCCCTGGTAGAAATATTATGAGCATCTGGAAGCTCCAGAAAGTGCAAAATGCAGCCGCCCGCATGGTTTTGTGCAGACCGGTATGCACATATATCACCTTTCCTGCTGGATCTGCATTGGTTTCTGATTTGCTTCCAGGTGCACTTCAGGATGCTGGTTGTCACCTTTAAAGTCCTTCATGGCTTGGGACCAGGTTATCTGAAGGACTGTCTCTTGCTGGTCATATCTACCCAGCCCATCAGAGGGGGGAGGCAGGGAATGCTGCAGATCCCCATCCTTGAGGGAGATCTATCTGGTGGAACCCAGAAAAAGAGCCTTCTCCGTGGTGGCTCCTTCTCTCTGGAACACCATTCCCCCAGTTATTAGAACAGCCCGCACTCCAATACTCTTCCGGAAGGCGCTGAAGACCTGGTTCTGCCAGCGGGCCTGGGGAACTCAGAGTGGGATGGAGCCCATTAAATGGCTTATGTGATTTGCTGTAGCCAGGGCTGGGGTGAGTGGGAGGTGATTTTGTTATATTGTGCTATATTAATTTATTTGTTTCTTTTTGTTTGTTTTATTGTTTTAAATGTCATTTTATATTATGTAAACTGCCTTGAGTCGCCCTGGGCGAACAGGTGGCAATATAAATTCTAATTCTAATTCTACTAATAATAATAATAACAGCAACAACAACCAGCAGAACTACAAAAAACTGTGCTACTTGGAACAATATACATTTTAAGAAGGTACTTGGTTGATACCTACCTTTTTAAGAGTCAACGATCAGAGCCAGTCAGTGATATTTGTGATACATTGTTAAATGCTCAGTTGATTGAGTTTCGTGTTTAATGAATAAATGTTTATAATAATAATAACAATAATAATAATAATAATACTAATAATGTTCAACAATTCTGAAAGATTATTTATGATCAAATTGAACAAATTTTAAAGATTGAATTTTCTTTCCAATCAGCTATCATTCTGTTAATATTTAATATTCTTATATTTCCATATAAATGTGCTAACAGCTAACAACTGCTAGGACACTTTATACTTTTTACAGAAAATCACTTATAAGCTCTTCTATAGAAGAATACCATCTTAAGAAGCTGGAGTATGCATCAATGTAAAAATAACTTTGTATTTGAAAAACAATTCTGAAACATAATTTAATTCATCTTAGAAACCATTATTCATAGGTTATAGTTTTATCTATAGCCATATGCTATATCCCCAAATTGGGTTTCTTTTACTGGTTTAATATTTAAGTTTTTGTTTAATTTAGGAAATAAGGATTGAATTTTTGTTACCCAGAAATCTTTGTAAATTCTTCACTTTGATCAGTGATTCATATTATACTGGCATTTGTTGTTAATTATTAGAGATTGAGTCAACTTTTTAAACTGATACAAGTTACTTTAAAAAGCAGCACTAATCTAACATTAGTTTGTATTTTTATTCAGTTTTATGCCATCTGCAAACTTTTCTTTTTTTTTCTTAGGTTTTTTTTTTTACCTTGATTGTATTCTAAGTATCTACAATAAAATAAAAACAAATATATAGAGACCCAGTTTGATCTAGTGGTTAAAGCTCCAGGCTACAAAGTGGGAGATCATGAGATCAAATCTCATCGTATCCAGGAAAATCGCTGGGTGTCCCAGTCCAACCGCTGGATTGGGCTGAGAGAGTCATTCTCTCTCAGCCCAACCCACTTCCTAGAGTTGTTGTTATGAGGAAAATAGATTTGTTGATACAATCACCAGTTTAGATTATTTGTAAATTAAAAATAAAAAAGTTAAAATAAAATGAAATAAAAAATAAGAAAAACAAAGTATAAAGTACAAAATAAAAAAATAAAATACATGCCAAGTTTGATCAAAGACCACTATTTACAGACCAGTGGTTTGGAATCCAAACTCAAGAAGTAGAATTAAGTGTAGGTTAAGCTTCAACAATTTGACATTAATAGTATTCAATGTTTCAAATCTAAAATTTAGTAAACATTTTGTACAAAATTTCCATTCGACACAATAGGCATCACCACACATCTTTAAGATAATTTTCACCTGCCACTTCTTTCTAGTGCAAATATAATTCCTTTCTTCTGAAAAGGAAGCAGTTTTTCTTTTAGCTTCTCAGGTAGATAAGAAAATTCTTCATCAGCATCAGAATTTGAACATGACATTCCAACTCTGGGACTCTCCTGGCTAATAGTTGCCATCTTTATTCTAGAAAAAATAAAAAAGGGCATTGTATTAAAAATTCAGCATTATTCTTCATTACTTTTCAGCAATGTTGAAGACAACGTAGGCAATGGTATTATACACAGATCACAACAACCAACCAAGGAATATGGGAATAAAATGGTAGGACAAGAAGCAATGGATGGAAACTAATCAAGGAGAGAAACAATCTAGAACTAAGGAGAAATTTCCTGACAATTAGAACAATCTGTGGAATGACTTGCCTCCAGAAGTTCTGACTGCTCCAGCATTGGAGGTTTTTAAGAAGAGATTGGACAAACCATTGCTCTGAAAATAGTATAGGGTTTCTTGCCTGAGTTGGGGGTTGAACTAGAAGACCTCCAAGGTGCCTTCCAACTCTGTTCTTCTGTTACTCTTAAATTAGTTACACAGGAGTGAGTGTGTGTCTGTTTGCATGTACGTGCATATACATAGACACAAAATAAAATAAAATATCTTTCAAATGATATTGTAACCAGAGTGCCAGAAGGGGCAGTGTATTTATTCAACAATAAGTTCACTGTTGATACGAAGACAGTTAATAGAAAAGCTCACGTTGAACGTCGTAAAAACTAATGTAGCTTGTAATTGTAAAAGATGAAAAGGTAATGCTAGCAATTAATTACAATCCATTGACATGACATGACATGACTGATATAAGCAAAAAAGCAGATTCTCAAAATCTAGGAACTTTATAATAACACAAGGGGATGAAATATATTTTACAATCATTTTTACTATGGTTGTTAAGAGAATCATACGGTTACGTGACCAAAGCAGTTGTTAAGTGAATCTGGCTTCCCCAATTATAGCAATAGCACTTAGACTTATATACCACTTTACAGTGTTTTGATTAGGGTGAGTCCTTGCCTAACAACTGGAGGGATTTGCTTAACAATAATATAGTACGTAGACTTATATACTGCTTCAGTGCTTTACAGACTTCTCTAAGTGGTGTACAGAGTCAGCATATTGCCCCCAACAATGTGGGTCCTCATTTTACCGACCTAGAAAGGATGGAAGGCTGAGTCAACTTGAGCCTGGTGGGATTTGAACTGCCAAACTGCAGGCAGCCGACAGTCAGCAGAAGTAGCCTGTAGTACTGCACTCTAACCACTGTGTCACCGAGGCTCTTATCTTAGCTTGTTGGAATACAACTGAAAAGATGACAAATCGTAATCACAAGACACTGCAATAGGAAATGTGAGCCAGTTGCCAAGTACCCAAATTACAATCATCTGACTGTGGGGCTGAAAGAGCAATCATATCTTCAAGGATGGATTGTAAGTCACATTTCCAAGGCTGTTGTAACTTTAACCTGTTGTTAAATGAATAGTTGTAACTTGAGGACTACCTACATTTTATTTTTTTCTTGTTAATGGAGTTGTTCTTAGTAGCCCTAAGAACTCCCTCAATTCATAAAATCAGGTTGCTGTCGTCTTGCTATCTGTGATGTAATAGCAAAAATGATTATCCTGATTACTTCTTCATTCAACTCAAATTGGAATCTGCTTGTCCTCAAGACTGCTTCCTCAAGAATACCATATTTCCAGTTTACTTGGGAGTAAGTCCCATTAAACAAGGCTTTTTGGAATAAAGCCAAAATATTCTTATGTGAAAGCCATCTGTTGAGATTTTTTAATATGAATAAAGTCTTGTAAATCAAACAAATATGCCAATATTAAGTCAATACAATAATTTACAATTAGGTCTGATAAGAAAAAAATGTTCCATATATTTATTTTCTCAAATTTCTATTTTGTTTTGTTTTTCTCCAAATGTCTGGAAATTACACTTGTCTAATTACTCTTTATTTAATTTTTTCTGATGTTCATAACTTAAATTTCAATGGCCTCTTGAAATTTCCAGGGACACTATTGTATTGCCAGCTGTGTTCTGCGGAATAGAGTCCAACATTTGCTCTAAATGTTCTATAGAGTTATAAATCAAATATGTTCTCATTACTGCTGAACCAAAATTTTCTTCTGCTGATTTTCAACCTCTCTCATTCAAGCTGAATAAAAAGAAGGTGTACTAAAAAAAATGCAGCAAAAGAAGAGAATCCAGAATGTTGGAGACCATAGAGAATAGAAAACAATGCTATCCGCCACTCTATTATACTGTAGTAGTAAAATAATGTAAGTTCAAAAATTCCACCAAGAGATTGAAAAGAAATTGATAGATGAACATAAGGTTCTAAAAACGTATAAAAAATAGGAAGAAACATTTATTAAATTTAATAAAGATTTCAATCTTGAAATTGGTTTTAAATTTTCCTTTCATTCTTGGTGATTTAAAAGCGTGCCAGTGCCTGTTTTTAGTCAATCTACTTTACATTTTCAGTATATCCTGATATTGCCATAGTATTAATATGCTAGTGTTTATGTCTGTAGAACATGGATTCTCAAAGTTGGCAACCACAATTCCTCAGCCAGCATGGCTGTCTGGGAAATTCTGGGAGTTGAAGTCCATGCATCTTAAAGTTGCCCTGCTGTAGAATACCAATTTATTAAAATGGATTACTGAAGTAGAGCTTCCTTTCATTTCAATGAGAAATTGGCTTTATTTAAAATATTAAGATGTTTTCACAAGAGAGGCCATATACAATTAAAACAATGAATATGGTAGTTATTTTCTGGGGTGCAGTGTTGAAATATCTAGTCATGTCCCTGAAATATCTAGTTATTGCATTATATTGATGTTTCCCCAAAAAAGTTTCTGTTCCCCCAAACAACCCTGTTGTAGATTGGGCTGATAGAAAATGGCACACCAAAGTCACTCAGCCAGTTTTCATGGCTAAGGAAGAAGTAGATACTCCTAGTTTCTCTACCAAACATTTTAGTCAGTAGAGGTAGTCCTCACTTCACAACCATTCAATTATGAAGGCACTGAAAAAAGTGACTTATGACCAGTCCTCACACTGGTGATCACTGCAGTATTCTCATGATCACATGATTTGGTTGCTTGGCAACTTTTGCACATTTAGGACAGCTGCAGCATCCTAGTCACATAATCCCCATTTTGTAACTTTCCCAACCAACTTCCAACAACCATGTTATTAGCTTAACAACTGCAGTGTTTCACTTAACAACTGTTGCATGAAAGGTCATAAAATGAGGCAAAACTAACTTATCAACTGTTTTGCTTAGCAACAGAAATATTGGGCTCAATTGTGGCCCATAAGTCAAGCACTACCTATAAAGGTCAATTCAGCTATCTCAGCTTCTACCAAGAACAGACTGGCCTTGCCATGAAAGTCAGATTAATTTTAGGCAGTTTGGAATTATATTTTTTTTCACACGGTACTATTTATATTTCAGTCATACCTTTCCCATTCCCTTTGATCTAGTAACAACTCAATATTAAAATGGGTACAGAGATTCCTCCAACTCCCTTTAACCACTATCAAATCAAATCAAATTTTATCTATCACATTATAGACCCAGACCTGCCAGCAACATCACAGAGGTACCATATGTGAGATTTGTGTTTAATTGACTAAACATAGGTCATATTTTAGAGGTTGTTTTTTTTAACAGTAAAGGTGCCTTCTAAGGCACTGAACTCCCAAGTTCATACAGTAGTAGTAAATCCACTTTAAACACATGGAGCAATTGTTGCGCCCAAATAAAGCTTACACCACATGTTGAACCACAAGCCACCCAACTCTGTTTTGGTCTAGTTTTGTACTAAATCCAATGAGTATTGCCCCATTTTATGACCTTTCATGCCCCAGTTGTTAAGTCTGTCCTAGATATAGGACAACAGTCAGAAGAATGCAAGCAATCTTTAATCTTGTTTTTCAAAGCAGCAATTCTAGGAGCTGGTGCCATGCATTAAGAGAGAGAGCAAGTTCATGTAGGGGCATCATTGCAGTCCAGGGACAGAGGCTAATTTGGCTATCCCACTGTGCACAAAAACCAGGTAAAGAATTCCTCACCAAACCTCACGCGCCGAAGCAGCAACAGCTTCTTGTTGTCGGCTGCTAACCAGAATGACCCCCCTTTTTTTTTTTTTTTCGCGCTTAAACCCGACGGAAGTGACCTCACCAGTGGCAGGACAAACCCGACAGCTTGATAAATGCTTCCCGCAGAACTATCAATCAAAGCGGCGGGGTGGCTTGGCTTCCAGGTTCGCTTAAATGCTACCACCCGGACCCCGGCGGGCTCCCTTAAGCCTCCGATGTTGCTCTGCCAAAGGAATTGGGCTGGGGATGTTGGGGCGGGTGGGTTTCATGAAGGGAAACGGCCGTCTTTGTAAGTATTTTGGGTCCCTGGAACAGAACGATGCGGAAAATGCCTAATTCTTGAGCTGGTAACCGGAGTGCGAGGCAACTAGACCTCAAAGTTACAGGATGAAGAAGCTAATGGGTTTGATGAGCAATATGGGAGACCTAAGGTCAGATAGTGATTATGAGAATGAAATAGAAGGAGCATGCAAAGGTGCTTCAACTTACTAAAAGAGGCTTGCATCTGAGTATAGGTATGTATAGAACTGCAGGTTGAACCATATTAACTGTCCCACTTCAATAGCAGCTTTTCTCACCTTGGCAACCTTCAAATGATTGGACTTGGTCTCCCAGAATTCCACAGCCAGCAAAACTGGGGTTTGTCATATGAATTATCCAGTAGGACAGAAATTTTAAGTAATTTCTAGGGTAAGAAACTAATTTAATTACCAAGAAGCAAAGCTGGCTGGGGAATTCAAGGAATTGAAGTCCAACCGTCTTTAAGGTTGCCAAGGTTGAGAAACACTGCTTTACAGTATGCAATTCTATGCACACCTTATAAAAAGAAAATTAGCTGGAGGTTATGGTTTGCACAAGAGTATGATCTAATGCTGCAGCAAATCCTTATACATTTGGCTATCATTTTAGTGCATGTTGATTGGTGAGGCAATTGTTCTAATCTGTTACTAATTGAACAATGGAGCCATTAAGTAATTCTAGACTGCAAATGTAATATAGTCTAATAAGATGCTGCTCCTTAGCTGATCGTGCATATTATGTTGTTTGCTTCAAACTGTAATATATTAGCTCTGCTATCCTTCCCGATTTTACCACCTAGTGGGTAAATTCATATGATAAATCTAACCTAATCTGGAATGATTTACTTGATAATCCAGAGCCAGAGATTTATTTTAAAAAAAATAATATTTAATTTTTACAGCTCTCAATCCTATTTACACTGGGCACAAAATAATTAAACCCAGAAAAACATAAACATTATATACATATAGGTAACAAAAATTATAATTACATAAGCATCAATAGTGTAACCAAGTAAAAGGGCCATTAGCACATAGCCGTCTTTAAAGCCTTATGAAAGGCTTCCAGGATCTGGGCCATTATGAACGCCAAGGGAAGAATACTCCAGAGTGCAGGAGCTACTGCCATAGAAGGCATGTCTCATAGTACCTGCCAGTCAACATTCCTTGACTAACAAAACCCACAGTATCCCCAATTTACTAGATTGAATTGGATGAGTAGAAATTATTGGAAGAAGATGTGCCCTTGGGTAATCTCAAGCCATGTAGTGTTTTAAAGGTGACAACCAGCACCTTGAACTGCACCATAAATGCAGGCAACCTGTGCATTCCTGTAGTAATGGTGTTACACGTACCACATAACAGGCACTATTAACTGTCCATGCAGCTATGTTTTGCAGCAGTTGAAGTTTCCAAATGCAATTCAAGGGCAGACCCATGTAGAGTGTGTTGCAATAATCCAACTAAGAGGGCATGAGTGACTGTGAACAAGGGCCCCTGATTCAAGAATGGGCACAACTGATGCACAACCCAAAGGCCCTTTTAGCCACAGCTGTCACCTGCTCTTCAAGCAGGAACCAAGTCCAAAACAATCCTTGGACACTGCATCTGTCTGGGACAGTGTTTCCCCATTCAGTCTCAAAGGAAACTTGTTCCTAGGTAGATGAAATGTCCCAAGCCACTCCATATTGCTTGGATTGAATCAGACTCCATTGTTCCTCATCCAGGCACCTACAGCCTCCAGACTGGGCATAGGACATTCATGGCTTCACTCAATGAGCCCAGGGATGGAGGTATATAACTGGATATCATCTGCATGTTGATGGCACCTCATCCAAAACTATTGGATTGCTTTACACATTGGTTTCATGTAGATGTTAAATGAGAGAGAGAATCGAGCCATCAAGCACTCTACATAATAGGACCATGTGCTGAATCTCTTCCCCAGGATAACGTTTTGTCTATCTAGCAGTTGCCTATTCCCATCTCTGTATTTGGGCTGTATCCAGTAACTAACTTTGGGCATTTATGATTTCCATCCTAACCTAGACACTTTTAAAATTGTGATGAACCTGGGTTAGGGATAATAGAATAGCAACAACTAAGATTAGTTATTACTTTTTTGGCAAGATAGTGCCGGTGAGACAGGCAGCTGTCGTGACTGCTCCGATCCTTTGGGTTGTTGTTGTTTTTTGCTAAATTAACTGATTCAATTTGATTTAATTTGAGCAATCTGAGCACAATTTAAACAATTTAAGCAACTGGGCAACCTGAGCAGCTCCGGTCCTGAAGCTGAGCTGGCGGGTCCGGGGAGAGAAGCGGGAGAATAGCGGAGGAAGATGGCGCTGGGATGGGCACAGGAGACCGATCGTCTCTGCAGGGGTAGGCCGGGACAGCGATGCCAGAATGGAGCACTGAGGCGAGGGGGTGTAGGCTCTGAAGACTCTGGGAGACCACTGAGGCAGAAGCTACAAGGACTGTTGAGGCATCCTGAGGTGGCAGTGCTGAGGCAACGGCACTGAGAACATCAAAGCGAAGGACTCCTAGAGACCATTGAGGAGCCAAGGCAGAGGCTACAAGAGACCAGCAAGGTCTGCCAGAGGCAGCAGCGCCAGGAGCGGATCCATAGCGACGCCGAGATGGCGGCCTTGAGAAAACAGCCTCAAGGCACAGCAAGGACTGCTGTGAGTAGCCATGGGGACAACAGACATCCCATCACCCTCGGTCTCCTAAATTTTCAAATTGTAAATTTAATTTAATCTTAATTATTTTCTAAAGTGTAAATTTCCTAAATTTCAGTTGTAATTTTAATTTTATGACCATGAGCAGTTACATAAAGCATTTCACTACATATTGTACATGTATGATTGTGTATGTGATAAATAAAATCTGAATCTTATGTTAGCTGATTGTTATTAATAAAGGCATTTTATAGTAAGAAATCTGAAAAGTTGCAAATGAAGTGGGTGAGATTATGGTTTGGTTTGTATGACCATAATTGTTGATCAATCTTAAATGTGTCATGGCCTGATTTTCTTCTAGCATGGGAGGTATATAAGTCTTTAAGGTATCCCTAGATTCTTTATAGTTCTTATTTGACTTCTAGTGGAGACACTTAAAAAAAGAGATCTAACTAGGGTAAAATGAGATGCTTGATAATTAAGAAACCTGGCTTTAAAATACAAAATATATTAACATTATAAAAAATAAAAATAAAAATCTTCAGGCTTATTGTGACATAAGCTTTTAGAGACTAGTAATAATTCTAGAAAATATTAAAATGTTACAGGATAGTTTTTATATGAAGTTATATGTTGGAATCAAGATGATTATCAAAGTCTTTGAGTTTCAGATAATATAAGTAGTATGAAACGGCTCAGAAAGATAACAGATTAATAGTATGTGATACACTGAAAAGCAAGCATAGATTGTTCTTTAAACTTAATTTTTTTAAACGAAAATGTTACTTGCATTACACAACACAAGCAACTTCTGCTGGTCATGTTTGGAGGAAACTATAGAAACTCATCTTAAGTATTAATTGCAGTGACTGGAGGAGCAACTTCCTACCCATGGCAAACAATGGTTAGCTTCAAAGAATGCACAACTTTAGTTATGGAATTAGTCTGTATTCAAACAATACTGTACTGTGAAAAGTAACTGACCCAGATAGTTGTCTTATGTAACACTAAGTGACAAAATTAAATAGGTTAACATATACAAATATATCTCCTTGGACAGGGGTTCTCAAATTCTGAGTAATGACTAGAAATAGGCAAGTATTCAGATCTTAGCAGGAGAAAATGCTTCAGTTCCAACATCTGTCATCATGGGTACACTCAGTGGATCTGTCAGCAGCACCTTAGCAAACTGCACCTTTTTCTAGTTTTTTATACCTGTATTAATCTTGTAGTTCTATGCAGCTGCCATGCAAGGTCAGGAAAAGATGTGGTTTCTTTTAAGGTATTCCTTTAGCGGTACATGGATTACGGATCAAGGCAGATTTAAGGCATTTTTCTTGCTTTAGATCCACATGTTGTAAAACTAGTAACTCACCTGAAGCTATTTAGAGGACAGGTCACATTTAAAAATAAATAAATCTAGCTTCAGCACAGTTTCTGTGAAACTCATGCTGGGCTTTGTTCCCTGCTTTTACAGTTTAAATATTAAACATGGCATATATGTGGCAAACCCTAGCCTACAATCGTTAGTTATTCATGGAGATTTGCAAGACCTTATTTGACTTGCTTAAGCATCTTGCCAAAAAAGCCAGCCTACAAAGTACTGAGCAGGTAATGGCATCTGGAAGGATTTCAGGACTCAAATGACCCCTTTGCGGCGGTCTATTGCAAGCTTGAACGCGGCACTACAAATCCCATCATGCTTTTCTCCAATTCCCGCCCCCACGCAGGGAATTTTAGGATGACTCCGACCCATTTCTCTCGCGTGTTACATTATATTACGGCGCACATCCCTCCAAGCAAGCCCCACATCTCAAGCCAAAAGGGGATCCCATCCCCAACTCGGAACAAATCCGAGCACCCACTCAGGTTAGCGCTTCGAAACCGATCGCGCCGGTCGCAATGACGTCAATAGATGGCGGAGTGGGGGAGGGAAATAGCGTAATGCCGGGTCTTTAAAAATTCCAATTGGCCCTTTAGAGCCGTCGCTTAAGCCAAGCCGCGGCTCGTCATTGGCTGTCGGCGCCTGACGGGCGTTTTCATTCGTGGGCCGCATTTGCAAGACCATTCAGCGGATAGCTCCAAGGGAGAGCCGAGTCGATGATAAGAGGGCCGCGGGTTGCCGAGTGGCCGCGCCGGTTGCCAGTCACGGGGAGGGACGATTGCGATTGGCCGGCGGGGCCCGTAGAGGGCGGTCCTCGGTGGCACCCGCGGCAGGAGCCGGAGCCGCTGTAGGGGGCTGGTGATGGGGTTAATTCCCCCGCGTGTGTGAAGCTCCCTTCGCAAGCCGGCCTTGCCGACGTCTTCTGCTCCTCCCCTCCCCCTCTCTTTCCTCCCTCCCTCCCTCCCCCCCCCGCCGCACGGACTTGCCCGTTCGTCATCCTCGCGGCACTGCGGTAAGTTACCCCGCGTTCCCAGTCCTTTTTTTTTTTTTTTTTTCCAATCGCCCGGTTGTGCGTCCCCCCCACCCGCGTTTTATTTTATTTATTCCCCCCCCTCGCGGGGGTTGCACAAGGTTTGGAACTGCCCCGCTGTTCGCCGCGGGCGATGGCCCCGTTGCAAGCGAAGAGAGCTCGCGGCTGCTCTGGGGCTTGGCGGCGGCGGCGGTGGCGGCGCTACCCCAAGCCAGCCAGCCAGCCAGCCTCCCCCCTCCCACGCCTCCCCGCGGGCCTGCATTTGGACGGAAGTGTGCGCCTGCCTCGTGGATGCAGTTGGTGCAGTTATACCCCCCGGGCTCTTGCGGTGATGCGGGAAAGCGTTGCCCCTTATTGGGGGGCAAAGGGATGCTGGAGTTGATTCGCTCCCGGCTTGCCTTGTGTGGGTCGCCTATCTCAGGCGCACATGTATGTCTGTATATACACACACACACACACACACTCACTCTCTGCGTATTTTGGATACCGCTCTCTCTCTCTCT
>JAEANM010004259.1:0-21058 GCA_017656035.1 Myanophis thanlyinensis
CCAGGTTGGTATAAATTATTGTTGTTATTTTAGTCGGAGGAGAGACACGGAGCAAAAACGCTGCCGCCATCTCCTCCGCACATGCTCATGGGTCAGGTAGACAAGAGGCAGTCCTTCAGATAACTCAGTCCAATGCCAGTTATTTCTACTTCCAATATTGGAAGCAGTGTTTCTGAATACTACTTACTGTAAAGTAGAAAAGTGCTGTTTTATCTGTTCCATATTGCCAGGTCCAAACAACAAGATACACATGTGAAGAATTCAATCACCTACTTTATTGTTTATGCCTACTTTGCAGGATTCTTCCCAGACTGCCAATTTGCACTTAGGCCAGACTGGATAAGGTTCAATGTCATTGGGGGATGGGGGGGGGGGCAGAACTTGTCCTCTTGTGCATATGTAACGATCCCAGACTAATTCCCTACTTGACTCCTCCCCCTGGCTTGGTCAGCCCCTCTCCAAAACCTGTTGAACCTGAATTGCAGGTAGTCCTTGGGTTGTGACAGCAATTGAGACTGGATTGCTTAGCGATGGCAATCCCAGCATTCCCAGTTTACTTTATAATCCCAGCATTCCCAGTTTCCCTAGGGCTGCAGGAGTTGTAAGTGAGAAAAGGCAGGAATCCCAGGCAAGCTGACCAGTGAATAAGAGCTGCGGGCAAGTCAGGTTCATGGATAAATACTATGGAATGCAGATGGATACCGGGGACAGGAGCACAGAGTACAAGAGGGGTGGATGTCTCTTGTGGGCATGGGCAGGTGAAAAAGTAACGGAAGCAACATGTAACATCCAGCAGGTTGCTGGATTCTACTGGTTTCTCCATTGAATTTGCTTGTGGAAAGCTGGAAGGGAAGGTTGCATATGGCAATCACATGCCTGCAGAATGCTGCAAATGTTAATTGTAAGCCAATTGCCAAACTGCGATCACATGACTGCAGAGATACAGTTGCAACTTGGTAGACTACCCATAAGTCGCTCTTGTTCAGTGCTGTCTTACAAGTGGTTGTAATTCAAGGACAGTAAAAAACCAGCATGAAAAGGTAAACAATAGAAGGGATCACCCCAGTTGGTATTAAAAGTCAGAATAATTTGACAAATCAACACTATAAATATATATAATAGATAAACCAAGACTAAGTAGAAAGAGAAGAAGCAACTAAAACTGAAACCACAATAAAATTTACTTGAGTAAAATGTTCAAAACGGTGTATAAAACAGGTAGGTTATATAAAACAAAGCCAATAAGAAAAATGTACTTACTTATTTATATTACCAAATTTTGAAACCGCCCATCTCCCTCACAGGGATTCTGGTTGATGTACAAATAAAATAACAAAATATAAAAACATACAATGAAAAAGCGGAAAAGGAAAAACATTAATACAGAACTTTGCTGCATCATTTTCCTTTTATTAAAATCCTCAACTAAGCAAAAAATATGGTTTTGTTTTAATATAAGTTGGGGTAGGATTAAATTTGCTACTTGAAGAATGTTGATTCAGTTTATTTTTCCAGAGATTGAAGAATTAAAAACACTTCTTCCAGAGATGGTGAGATTTGAACCTAATTGGGAGGAAATGGAGCTCTACAAAGATGGAGGAATAGCAATTATTGACCAATGGATATGTGCACATGCCAGGTATCTCTCTCTCTCTCTCTCTCTCTCCCCCTGCCTCCCTTTCTCTCTCACATACACAGACATGCCCCAGCTCCTGCTATCCTTGCAGTTAGAAAACATGTAAGTATGAGTATATAAACAGGTACCACTTCAGTGGGAAGGTAACAGCACTTCATGACATCATGCTGGCAACATGACTGCAGAAAAGTCTTTGGAGAGCGCTGGCTCAATGACCTTGGAACAGATGAGCATTGCCCCCACCCCACGAGTTGGCAACGATTAGCAGAGTAAAATCCACAGAGACTCCCTTACCTTATTATTGGACTTTTATAGTATTTTGTATATAACACTACAGATATGTATTTGAAGATTACCCAGAAGCAGTCCAGAATACTGTGGTCTGGTGTTAGCTGATACATACTAACCCCTGTACTTGTATTTGATTGTTTCTACATTATCAGCTTTCCAGGCTATTCAAAATGAGACTTTTCAGAGAGCATTTGAAGTAGAAATTGATACTCTTGGTTGTAGTGCTTTGATTCATTGGGCTTGGTCTATTTGCTTTTTTTTATCACGGTCACTTTATTATTTTGTATTGATGGATGTGTGGGTCAGTCTAATACATGTATATATTTGGCAAGACTGAATTATTTTTTTGTTTCCATAGCATTAATGGAATTACCCTGAGATAAAAGGGGTGGCCAATTTCTTTTACAAATAAATAAATAATGGACTATAGAAAACTGATAGCAAAAACTTTAAGAATATGTTTCTTTATCCACTGATACTTTCTCTTCACAGATATTTTATAGGAACCTCAGTCTCAACGTTTTCTTTCCGCATTCATGAGGAAAGAGAAATTCTGGGATTTGATCCCAAAACAACTTACAACAGATTTTGTGGAGATGATGAGAAAACCTGTGAACAGCCAACTCACTGGAAAATTGAATATTAATGTATTCAGTCAGTGGGACTACAACTGCCACTTCACCAAAGAAATTCAACAATTATTTTTTGTGGAAAGAAATTGGGTTTTAAATGTTTCTTTTTTCACTGTTTTGGTGATAAATGTGAATGGTGCTACTGTAGCTTGATTCTTAAAACTATTTACAGTGGTCAGTATTATGGCTGTAATTTAAAAAAAAAAACGCAAAATGTTCAATTTGCCTCTAATCAAACCTTCAAGTTGGACCAGTTCACTTCAATGCACTACTTTGCTTCACCAGAAGATCCAGCAGAAGGGACCATTAAAAGCCCTCAAGTGGGCAGGGCAGCTTGGGTGAGCTGAACCTTTGGAACTACAGATCCCTGAACACTTTGCAAAACAGCCAAAGTCAGTCATGGCTTTGATCAAAGCAAAAAATACTTTAAGGATTCATAAATTTCTAGTTTTAATTCTTCTAAGAAGTCACATGGATGTCTCCCATTTAAATCTGATCAGATAATATATTCTAATGCAATTAGACTGTTTCTAAAAGGTTTTTGCTGGAACTAATTTTGTTTACAAAAACAAGATGTTAGATATAACTACATGAAGTGTGTAAGAACTTGCAATTTTATTTGTGAACTGGGAAGAAGATACATGGTGTATGTGGCTAAACAGAGGTCGGATGCCATAGTCAAGTTGATTATACGTATGACAAATATTAAATTGGCCTAAATTGGTCTCTTTCATTTATGGCATCTTTCTTTTGCCTCAAGTTAATTTACTATACTATGCTTTCCTATTCATATTTGTCTCAGAAAATCAAATGTAACCTTACCAGTTTATTATGAATAACTGAATTGCTTCATCTTTGTATAAAAAGATACATTCTTGGATAAGGTAGGCATCTTAGCTGGTGTTATAAAAATAAGGTTATGCCTTTTCATATCTGCAAATTGCAGATATCTGCATTCATTTTCTAGAAAACTTGGCGTTCTTTGTAATTTAGCACAAAGAGAAAAAAGAAATTGGCAAGGTATAACAAGTCAACTGTGGTACTAGAATGAAAGCAAAATGAGTTTATAGACATCCCTTATCTAGATTTTGGGGTTTTTAAATCTATGTTGTAGGATAAGAGCAGTTTTATCGTTCTAATTTTTTTTTTATTTCTGCAGACATTTTACTATCAGGTAAGGTAATATCAGTGCAGGAAATATCTGCAGGGAAATAAGCTCAGAGAATACCAAGAACCCAACAGATCAATCTTCTTCTCACCCTCATACTTTTCCTGAAGTTATTTATCCATTGCTCACTGTTTCTCTCTTGTTAACTTGCTACTAACTACAGTAGCAGATAATTGTCTTATCAGGTAATTGTCAGTATTTAACATGTTTTGGAATCTTCTTTACAAGCAAGTAAGCAAACAGTGTCTTAACAATTCTGTGTCTATCTCCAAACTCTTACTTAAAATGTGCCATAAATGAACATTTGCCAATAATAAAATAGAAGCTTCCTTAGTTACAAAAATCTGTACTTGCTCTATTTTTTCTTTCAGTTCTATTCTTGAAATACCACACTGTGTTTATCTTCATAAAAATTCAGAATTATAGGAAAAACATAGGAGCTGTATTCAGCCCTGCAATGAGAGGGAACAACGCATGGAGCCAATTCTTTTTCCCTCTTCTTTGGCTCTATAATTTCAAGTTGTTTTAATCAGCTAGGCAGAGATGACTTCAAACAATTAATCTGGCCTTTGCTTTCGAATTAGCACAATTAGAAAAAAGGCAGAAAGGGAAAGATTAAGTGTCACATGCATTACATGGAACGTTTAAAAGTAAGCTGGTGTGTTCACTTGTTTTTATTTGTATTTCTTTCCAATGTAACATGGTCTCCAATAAAAACTTTATAAGTTTCTGTTGTCTTCCTGAATATACAGTCTCTATAAAATAGTTTCACACAACTATTATAGTTTGTAGTATTTGACTCTCCATACATAACAGCTATTTTAATTTTCTGGCATCAATATCAAATGATTAGTAACAACATTTGGAAGTGGGACCAGCTTAGGTTTGGAACAAAGCGTCGAAGTTTTTTAGTAAAGGTATTTTATGAATAACTAATATGTGAAAAAAATGTAGAAATACAAGGTGAAGAAGATTTGGAAAGTGGCATTACTATATAAAGCATTTTGGCCCTCTTCCATGAAATATAGCTGCAGAAGTGGCTTTTAAATAGCATTTGTAATTGCAGCTTCCCTATCATAGTTAAGAAAACAATACCATCAGACTGAAGTCAGCACATTTGCTTTCCACAATTACAATGCATGCAATATTCCCTGTATCTGCTCAAAATGAGATGCTGTACCAAGAAACAAGTATTTGTAGTTTCTACAAAGATTCTTCAACTCTTCAGAACTCTATGCAAGACATTTCTGCTAGATACAGTCTCCCATCTGCTGATTTACAGCATAAGACACATTTATCTTACCAGGTTTTCCACATAGTTACTGTAAAGTCTTGCCTCGCCAATCTTCCCAAGAAAACAGAACTCTGCGTTCCAAAAGTAGCTTTTATTGAAAAGCTTGTGATAAGAGGTCCAGGCAGGAACTAAATTTTCCCAACAAAGCTTTAAAGCAGTGTAAATAAAACCACCCCCACATCACAGCAATGCAGGAAACAGAAACTTCATATAGAGATCCTTCCAAGCCTCCCACCTGAATGTCAGCATCCCAATAGAAATATATGGGACCTAACATGCCACCCCACCTCCAGGAAAACGGGAAATCCACCTGAAAAAAAACAAAAAGAGGGAAGGGGAGACAAAACAAAATCAGCTAGGTTTGTTGGGGTACAATTGATGAAATACATGTATTAATTTGGGGAAAACATGGTTTTATTGTGAACCCATTCATTGTGTGAGGAGGGGAGGTGTTTCCAAGCCACCAGGTACTGAGTTACTCCATGGAATGTCCTAGAGTCTAGAATTTCTTGAACTTCAAAATGTTGTTCATCCTCTACCATAATAGGGGGAGGAGCCAGACAAAAATCAGACATGACTTCAGGCTTCAGCAAGCTACAATGGAAAATGGGTTGGACTTGCCGTAAGGTGCAATTCCACCATGACAGGGTTATCTTTTCTTGTCTGCTTGTGCTTTATAGGCAGCCTTGGCTTCAGCCAAAGCTTTACGGAACACTGGCCAAATGGTTTGCAAATGCCTGATCCACTGTTTCAAAGAGGGGATTTCTGTTTCATGCGAGGGTAACTCAGGCTTAGCATTAAATACTTGCCCTGTGGCCACTGAATGGAGTAAAACCTGTGCTAGTGTGAACTGCCTTTATAGGCCACTTCTGCAAAAGGCAATAACTCAGTCCAGTTGTCCTGCTGATAGTTAATAAAACAATACAGGTACTGTTCCAGAACCAAGTTCGTTCATTCTGTAACCTCATTGTTTGCAGATGATGACTAGAACTAAATACCTGGGACAACCAAAGAAAGAACTGTGTGAACAGTGGACTGGAACTGGGTGAGATGATTTGCAACTTCTTTACTAGAGATCAACCCCAAAGAAAAGCTTGAAAAGCTAGACTCTCCAAGTGGCAAAAAAGCAGCAAAAAATACTTAGAGAAAAATCACAGACCCGAAAGAAAATGAAACCTAAGACAGAATATAAAAAAATTTAAATACAGAAAGACTGGGCTTGAATATTTTAGTGGAAATATTTTGAAAAGGCATTTTAAAATGCTGGAAATATTTAGAAATTGCTTGAAGAATCGGAATAGACTGGAATAGATCGAAACAGATTTTCAGTGGTTAGATCAGTGGTGGCGAACCTTTTACTTACCGAGTGCCAAAAAGTACCTGCTTTGCACATGCCATCCGCACTTGTATGCAGTTCCTCTACGTGTGCTGCATGTGCAACTGCACCATCTGTGCATGCATGCAGCTTTTGTATGTGTAATACATGCGTGCTGCATGCAGGCACACATACACACATGAGCAATTGTGTGTGCATGCGCAGGAGAGCTCCAAAGACCAGCTGGATTTCCTGCTGCAATCGTGCACAAGCACAGTGGAGGCCCAAAGATCAGCTGGGTCTCTGCAATCACACATGTGTGCATGCGCAATCGCATGTGCATGCTCAGCTGGAGGTAAGTTGGCCGACAGCTTGTGTGCCCAGGAAGTTGGCTCTGCATGCCACCCATGGCACCCATGCCATAGGTTCGCCATCACAGGGTTAGACTGAGTGCAACTTTGAAATCTTAGGTGATGGTGTCATCTACTGGTGAAAGAAAGGAAATACACTATTATAAGGCTGGGAAAATCTTTGAAATAATCTGTATTAAAGAGTGGAGATAATCAACACTTGGAAGACTGTTTTTCTTTTTGTATACTGGCTGATGTTTATTTGTTTCACGGCTAAGGAGGAAAAATTTTGAGATTTTTGAAGATTGCTAAGTAGAATGATTTACAAATACTTGGAACTCTCATTGAAATTAAAGAGCTGACTGTGTTTATATACTTTGTTTCTGGAAATGTATTCTGTACCTGAATGTATTCTGTGTTTCTGTGCTTTGTGTGATTGTACTGATGGAGGCTCACTCTATTTCACTGCACACATGACAATAAAGGATTGAATTGAATTGAATTGAATTGAATTGAATTGAATTGAATTGAATTGAATTGAATTGAATTGAATTGAATTGAATGTGGCTGATGAAGACAAGGGAAAACCTGTTGGATCATTTAGGATTATAAATGCTGTCTAATAACAGCACACAGAAGCGAAAGAAGGGAAAAAAATTAAAAAGATTTCTTGGAAAACTTGGAAAGAGTAAATGACTAGTGAAGGACTACAAAGAACTATAAATATTGTGCATCATGAGGAATAACTCTGGGATTGAGTGAATTGTTTTAATATTGGCTCTTTGATGTTACAGACAACCAAGAATCTTGGATCTTGATAGATTATTGAGTAATGTTTGGACTTATCAAAATTAAAAAAATCCTCAACAGGAAAAAATAAGTATATTTGAAAAAGTAATATAATTGATGTTTCAAAATATGAAACTATAACAAAGAATCACAGGGAAATTAAGGATTTGATACATTGTATAGTTGTGAGACTAGAAAATGTTCAGCAAACTACAATGAAAAATGATCAGGAAACCCAGGAAATAGAGGGGAAAATAGAAAAAAACAGAGGAAAGCAAAGAGCAGATGAAACAACAAATGAATCCAAAAGATAAGAAGGAAGAGATAACTAAAATGGATGAAATAGATCAAACTGATTATACATTAAGAGATTTTAAAGAACTGGATAAGACATTCCTAAAATGAGGATAGAGTCATTGAAGATCTGGCAGCAAGAGGTAGAGGTAGAGGAAATATTTAGATCAAATATGACTGATGCATGGAAATACAAAATCCCAAAGGAAGAGTATGAAAAGCATGCCAAAAAATCAACAAGAATTGAAATATTAAAATGAGCAAGGGATGATGAATAGAAATAGAATAGCAACTAATATAAGATTTCTGCCATTAAAATTTAGAATAAAGGGTAGAAATTAGAGGCAAAATATTATTTTGTATATTCTTATATAATATTTTAAAATTAGTTTGTAGATGAAAGGATCAGAAGCTGAAAGATGATTGTATTATGTATACTTAAATAACATTATTATGGTTATTAGTATTATGTATTAAAATACTGAATAATTAAATGATGAGTGATTATGTACATGGTGGAGTTAATACTAATGTTAATGACTCTAATTGTAATAATTGTAATGTTACTATAATGATGTGAGTATGATTAATGTAATTAATATAAAATCCCAAGGGAGAAGTATGGAAAATATACCAAAAAATCAACAAGAAATATTAAAACGGACAAAAGATGATGGATAGAAATGGAATACCTATTAATGTAAGATTTGTATTATTAAGTTTTAGAACAGAGGAGGGGTGAATATAACTGTGCACTTTTTTATATGTTTCAAAATCAATATGTAAATGGAAGGATTAGAAACTGAAAGATGATTTTATTATGTACGATATTATTATAATGATGCATGATTAATGTAATCAAGATTATCAAAATGGTCAATATTATTACTGCTATTTTGTATCAAAATTAACAATACCCAGATGCCACACTGTTCATGTGTTCAATACCTACGTATATATATATCTAAAAAAATAAAATAAAAATTATATTTAAAAAAGTTAGCAAATCCCAGGAAGCCCTGAAATTGCTTGCAAGTATGGGGAGCTTCCCGCTTGAGGACTGCTCTGACTGTTGCGGGGTCCATTTCCACTCCTTGGTGAGAGATTCAGTACCTTAGGTAATCTATTTTATCCTTGTGAAATTCACACTTGGAGAGTTTGGCAAATAACTTGGTTTCCCTTAGTTTCAAGACTTCCCGCACCAATTTAACATGTTGAATCTTAGTTTCAGTATAAATCAATATATCATCAAGATATTCTTGTTTGGTGGGGTTCTTCACTCCAGATTAATTCATTATTAGGGAATTGGAGGGTCCCCTCTGTCCGGTCCTCCCTTGGGTTTCACTTCTTTAATTAACCAGGTCAGTCCCAGAACTTGGGCCAGTCCATCCCTGGTATCAGAATGAAAGCAATGGAGTGATTTGCCATCATTAGTTCAAGTGGTTCAGTGGCAAACATGGCTGGGGCACCCCCTGCAATGGAATCATCAAGTTGAACAAGACTGGAGTTTTTAGTGGCTTTAGTTGGATGCCCAATTCCCCGACCAGAGTCAGGCTTATTAGGCTTCTCATACACCCCGAATCCAACAGTGCTTTAAGTCTCATCTTTCTCCCCATTAATGGAACTAACAGTTCTATGGGGGTCTTACTAAAGATCTTCATAGTTGCTCTCTGACTGATTCACTTCCTCCACCAGAGAGTTCAGAGTTCCTTGCACCATAATTAATTCTGGCAGGAAATCAATAACTGCATGGGTATTTAGGGTGGTGTCTCTGGAACGCTGTGGTAGTTTTGAGGGTTTCCCACTGACCTGCTTCTCTCCTTTCCAGGTGGGCATCCTCGCATAGCACTCAGTTGCATGGTGACCTTCCTTCCCACAATTGAAGCAGATGGTTGAGTGTAGTGGGGCAGAGCAAGGTTTGGTTTCCTCCCTTCCCCTTTCCGGTGGAGATCTCTTCCAGGAGCACCTAGGGCGGTACTGATTTTGAGTTTGGTCGATTTCAGCTTCCTCAGCCAAGACACTAGCCATGCAAGCGGGCTGGGGCTCCACAGGCTACACAGCCATTGTACAGGTCATAGTTTAAGCCATCTTTGAACCAATTCACAAGTATTTCCTCTGGCAAATCTACATGGCAAGTCAATCACAAAACTCTTCAATGTACTTGGCGACTGGCTAGCAACCCTGTCTGATGTGCCTTATGTGGTCTCTAGCCTTGTGGTTGGCTAATGGGTCCTCAAATCTCTATCTCAGGACTGTCATGAAGCAATTAAAGTTGCGGAGCTCTGGTGTATCTGCATATTGGAGGCTCACCATCCAACCTGCCGCTGATCCTTCTAGAGCCAGTGTGACAACCCTGACTTTGGCCCCTTCTGTAGAGAGGTCCCTCCTATACTCCTACATGTAGGTCAGTACATGTGCGAGGAAAAATACCAGTTGTTGGGGATCCATTGAATTTGGTGCCAAAGGGTGGCGCCTTCTGTTCTAAAGGTGGAAACCTTCTCCCATCAAATCACAGGCCTTGCTTTGCATCGAGATGTCTCCAGGACAAATCTTCCATGATGACAATTGGTTTGCCAGTAGCACCTGCAATTCAGTAGATGCCCCTGGGGTTGGGGATCCCTTTCATTCCTCAGTAGCCTCCTTTTGCATTCCTATCTTTAAAGGTTATCACCTTTAAAGCACTCCATGGCTTGGGGCCTGAGTACTTACAGGACCACCTGTTGCCACCATCAGCCTCCCGCCAACCTGTGCGTTCCCACAGGGCTGGCCTCCTTGGGGTTCCACTGTCAGGATGATGTCACCTGGCAGCCCCAAGGGTTGGAGCCTTCTCTGTGGGGGCACCCTCCCTCTGGAACGAACTGCCCCCGGAGATCCAGACCATTACGGACCTACAGACCTTCCGGCGCGCACTGAAGACCTTTCTGTTTCAACAAGCCGGTCTGGCCTAGTACCGTTGGTTGGGGATTTTAAATTGGTTCTTAATTTTTGCATGCATTTTAAACTGTTCTAAATTTTAAAAAAAATTTAAATCTTAATTCAGTTGGCCTTAATTTAATTTAATTTTAATTGGTTTTTAAACTGTTTATCTGTGTGTTTTACTGGCTGTACACTACCCCGAGTCCTCCCGAGGGAGAGGGGGCAGTATATAAATTTTGACAAATGAAGAAATAAATACCTTGATCGCAGGTCAAGTTGGGGTGCTCTGGAGCCACATCCCATGGATGGCCTCCCTCATAAGGTTCATGGCTTCCCTCCGGAGCTGGTTGGACTGGTCTGGGGCTTCTTCCAGTTCGTCATTGTCATAGAGGTCTTCCAGCTCCTGCTTCTAGCCAGCTCGACAGCTGACATGAGTGAAGGTGACACCCTTGGTCCTGTTACCCCAGTCTTCCTTCTTCCCAATGCCGATGGACCACCTTGACATGGCTGCAGAGCTTGAAGTGATGTTCTCTTCAATCATTGAGGATCTCCTCTGCTTGGGTCTTGGGGGGATTCTCCCCCAATATTCAGCCTTTTCGTGGTCGCTGCCCTGGACAGACATGATGTGCACGGACCTCACAATAAGGCTGTTGCTTCTCCTAGTTGACCAGTTTGCAGTTCCTGCCTAATGTAAAGTCTTACCTCTCCAATTTTCCCAAGAAAGCAGAACTCTTGAAATCGAAATCATTCTAAAAGGAGCTTTTATTGAAAGGCTTATGATAACAAGAGGTCTAAGCAGGAACTACATTTTCCTACTTAGAAACAACAATTTAAAGCAGTGCAAACAAAACCCCTTTCACATCACAGCAATTCAGGAAATAGAAACAGAAATTTCATATAGAAATCCCTCCAAGCCTCCTCCTCCCACCACAATGCCAGCATCCCAATAGAAATATGTGGGACCTGACAGTTACATTGTGATATTATATCTGATGTTAGCATATTGGGTGTCGTCTATATGTTTTCTATAGCACTCTTTCTCAGTAATAAAAAATTAGCACCTCCCAGCAATCCTCTGGGCAGATAACTATTTCTATAATCTCCGTAAGTGTTGTTCTTGCCTTACTTTGCTTACTGCCTGATAATCCCTGGTTTGCTCAGTGCTCTGCTAATAGCTCCAAGCCGGGGCTCCAAACTGATCAGAAAACTCCCAGAGATCATCCAATTAACCTGAATAGTGAGAAATTCAAATGAGAAAGCATGATATTCCATATCCATTACACAGGGATCGTTATTTACACTCATGTCTTGTAGTTGATAAAATTTCTCTGAATAAGGGAAGATGATACTAACGGTTGCAGACATCCCTCCTGAAAAATATATAAGCCTTTGCTTAGGAAAGGCTGATTATCTCCTAAACTTAACAAAATTGACAATGCTTCGCCTTTTATTTTTTCCTGACCAGTTATTTCTCCCCTCATACCATTTCCTCTTGGAAAAGCTTGATTTAAATTGAGGGTAGTCTCTGAAGGAGGTATGGTAATACATAAACTGCAGAGAGTATTTCACTATCAGAAACAGAATGCATTTACAGTATTGCATACTAAAGGTTGATTAGACTGTAAATCCGATGTTGTGTCAACACAGCATATTAAGAGCTAATTATATTAATTTATATCCAAGCAGATCTTATTATGTCTACTGATTTGATATGTAGTCTGGATTCCCAGGAGGGAGAGGCTGCTTTCCAGAGGGCAAAGAGATAGCCGAACTTAGAAAGTTTGGTTGGCAGAAAGAGGATTAGCTACACTCTAGCTATTCCCAAAGTATTAGTTACGCAAATAGTTGCTTTAGTCTGGCAAGGTTCTGTTGATAGGTGAAGAACAAAAAGGGAAATTCATAAGCAACTCCAATGCTGAGAATGTCATTGTCAGTTCTTGCAGTCTGACAACTATAACTTCATTCATACAACACTTTAAGCCAATGGCTGAATCCCTTCATATGCTAAACCATACGTTATTAATCCATATTACATCCTAACTTAATATATTCTGGACAAATGGCAGGAAACAAGTTGCTGTCCTAAGTGAATGCTACTACATTATATTTCTCATATCAATTGCTGATACACACAATTAGAGAAGTGTTTTTTCAAGAGGCATCTGATTGGCCACTAAAGGAGGAAATTTATTAGATTTGCATTCTGCTTTATTTGTACAATTTGGGACAACTAACAAAAAACTACTGCATCCTTTTGCCTACAGAAGAACAATCTCTGGATGGGTTGAATTGAGAGCGAATGAGTGAATCAGAATCATACCATCATTTTTCATGTCTAATGAAGGACTAAACTCACAGTCTCCCATTTTTTTTAGTCCAGAATCTTGATCATCACAACAAACTACTTAAGCCTTTGGTCAGATCCAGCACAATCTTTTAATTGTGTTCTTAGAAATGGGAGATGTTATTAGAATCTCAGAAGTTATAAAGTCTATTTCCTAGCTATTATTCAACCAACATAAAACTAAATTATCAAATGTGAAATGTAACACTTGTTTTATTGCAGACCTTTTATTTAATTCCAACAGCAGGTATCACTTCTAGTCTCTATTCAGATGCACACATCCTAAATTTCAATTCTATCCTCTGAGCATCCACTTAATTTCCAAAACATTTTCTTAACAGAAGTCTATAATGCTGGAAAAGATGGAAGAAAAAAAAGATGACCAGCAGTGGACTGACTCAGTTATAATGGTGATGGATGTACAACTGATGTACAACTGAAAAATCTGAAAGACTGAATTTGGGACAGACTGTCCTAAACAACATCTATATACTTGCCAAGAGTCAATACTGACCTAATGGTACATAATAGGTCAAAGTGTTGGGGTGATGCTGTTTATTGCAGGATAATTTTGTTGCCCTACTACTGTTACTTTTTAACTTATTCAGTGATTATTGCTTTCTCAGTAGTTCATCCTTAACCTAATAATATTTGCATTCCACCATTCATTTGTAATAACATTTGACTCCATTATTTGAGGTGTAATATAAGTTCACAAGATACATTACTTAACTAGTGTCATAAATTCTTCCAGCATCTGCATGTTTTAGTACAAGTGATATCTAGCAGTCTCAATCTGATTATTCTTATAACAGACTCATCCATCATGTTTAATTCATGCTCAGTCTTAAATGTTACCGGTACTCTTATTCCACTCATAATAGAGACATCAGTATATACACTTGGATACTCTCCAGACTATAATGTTTCCTCTGGTACTTCCTCAATCAAATTACTTTGATTCCAAACCATCCTTTAACTGTATTTTTCAAATTCAATTAATATTCTGACATTATTTTTATACTATTTCATATCTAAACTTGTAAGGCATAAAAACCCAGGAAAAAATACAGTAAAATGAGCTAAAATACAATATATGTGCAAAGCAAGTTGCCAAACCAAGTCAAATAAATTTGCCACCAAATTTCTAAATTTCTATCTACTAAACCAAATAGTAGTTACTATTGTCACCAATAGGAGCATTATTTTTAAAAGCTGTTTAGCACACTTCACCACCCGGGCAGCGTCTCACATTAGCAATGTTCCTGAAAAGAAGGCATTAAAAGGCACAAGAGTGAACACTCTCTGATACCTTAGCTTAGAATAGTATGTTATGATACCATGCTGCCTAGGATAATGTAACCAGATCCTAACTTGAGCACTTTTCTCCTTTGTGCTCCTATCTGTTGATAGCAATATCTTGGAATATCTTTCTCTGCAGCATTTTCTTCTTTCCCAAAATATGGAGATGATTTACCTAAATTGAAAGGGCCAAGCTTTATAAGGCGAAGGTCAACTTTTAAACAAAAATGTAAAGTCCTTATCAATCCTCAGCTAGATTTTTATTCCACAATTTTTAGAGTTACATGGTCAGGTCTGCCATATTGACCTACAAAGTTTTAATCTTATCTCATTTTCCATGAATCTTGAATTTGGATCATATTGGAGGGTGGGACTGAAACTATTACTTCATTTTACTATTAAGATAAAAATTACAAAGTTTTTTACAAATCTAATTAAAATCTGATAATCTTGTGAGATAGGTTGGGCTGACTGCCTCAACATTACCCATTAGTGACATTCTATGGCAGAGTCTGGATCTCCCTGGATCTCACCCCACCCACAACCCGTCCTAGCCCAGCATTTTAGTCATTGCATCAGCACTAGCTCTTTCAATACTACTACACAGTTCTTTCATGTTTCAGTGGAAGATCTTTGGTTTTAAATTATGTGAAGAAGACAATCCAAAACCACTGACATTATAGATTCTTTTTTAAAATCACTTAAATTAAGAGTTTTCACATCTGATGCTCACATATCTCACAGTTTAAACTTCTTTCCAAGTATATACAACAAGGATTTTGCTTTTGCAGTCCTGAATTGCCTCCTATTAATATCAATGGATTATATCAAATATTAGGACAAGAGAAAACTTACCTACTTTTTACACCTCATATTGTTTATTTATTTTTACAATCCTGCAGTCCCTTAATTCAGGGTAGAGTCAGGGCAAATGGATGCAGCTAAGCATTTACTAGCTGGATGCCAGTGGTGAAGTTCAGCTGATCTCACCACATCGCCCAAACCAGTAGTGGCAATTTAAAATTGGCTCCTCCCACCCGCCCCTGCCCTTATCCTTCCTTATATGAGCTTTTTTTTTTTTATTTACCTTAAGCAGCTATTTGCAGTGTCTACGGAGCCTTCCTGATGATCCCCGCTGTCTCTGGAGCCTGTAAAAGTGGTTTAAAAAGCCGCGCTGCTGCTCGTTTGGCGCACATGCCCATGCACCGAACCGGTAGCAAAACCAGTCGGATTCCACCCCTGCTGGATGCCCTTTCTGATGCCTATGTGGAGTTCGCAGCAGATATTTTTTCTTTGCGCTCTAAGAGAGAAACATCTGCTGCTATCTAGAATTGAACTCTAAACCTTCCAAATGGGAAGTGAGCATCTTTATTTCTAGGACACCGCATTGTTCACACCATATATTATAATATAGGCCTCAAATCATTCTTTTTTAAAAGCAACTCCTTTTATCACTTAATCCTGAGCGGCTGGTTTTTTTACACTATTTAAATGATTCAATGTCTTCTCTTTTTTTGGTTTGGTAACCACAACTATAGATATGAGCCAAGTGTGGTCTCGCTGTAGATTTATAAGGCAGTCCTGTTTTATTTTCAGTTCACCTTCAAATGGTCCAAACATAGAATCTGACTTACTTTACAGCAACCACGCATTAGATTCAACGTTTCATTGATTTGTGATGATTCCAAGATCCCTTTCCTGATCCCTTTTCTCATCTCACATTCTATTAATGTGTCGGCGAAGTTTGGTTTTGGAGGGATAAATCTCTTATCAACTAATACTTGTTTACAATGAGCCATATTTGGTTTTTTTCCCTTTTTGTGTCCTTTCAACCAGTCTGGATGGATCTTTTTGGAGCTCCTCATACTCCCTTTTTGATAACATCACTGAACTTGGCATCTTAATTGGCTCACCCCTAATTCTGGGTCTCTTATAAGCAAATTGAAAAGAACCACTCCCTGTAATTAAAACTGGCATGTTTGCCATTAAGAACCTCAAGAATTCAATGTTGATATCATTAGAAAAGTCTTGAACTTTAGGTGACACAAAACTTCCTTTAGTCCTTTTTAGTAAATCCCATTGTTCTGTATATTTGGATGTTTTTATTTTAAATACCTTATAGCATTTTATGAAGAAAGGACATTAAGCTAACAAGTGTTTAGTTTTGCATGTTCTCTGGCTTCTTCTTTTTTAAAAAAAATACAGTTGAATTGATCTATGTTAAAAGAGAATAATTCATACAAACAATAGCAAAAGAAATGGATTTTTTCTTCAAAAAAATAAGAAAGAAGAGACATAATTGCAAAATATATGGGATATAGCTAAAGCATATATTAGAGGATTAGCTATAACTTATATAGCCAGAAAGAATAAGAAGAAAAAAACTAACATCAAATGACATTAAGAGAAGAACTTTAAAAACTTGAACTAGAACTACAAAGAGATCCACAAAAGAAAACTCTTAAAAACCAAATAGAAACAATAAAACACAAATTGAACTTAATAGAAAAGGAAGAATTGGCACAACTAATCAAAAGAGCAAAACAATTCTTTTGAAAATGCTAATAAACTGGGAAGATGGGTTAGCCTATAAATTGAAAAAAGAAAAAGAGAAGAAACTGATAAGTAAGCTATAAGATGTGAAACGAAACAGTTTCAAAATGAGATTAAAAAGAAAATAATTCAAGAATTTTATGAAAAACTATATGATAAAGAAAAATTTTTTGGAGGAAAAGATAATACAATACTTGGAAAGAGCTAAACTACCAAAAGTACCTGAAAACATCAATAATATGTTAAATGAAAAAATAACGCTGATGGAGCTGACTGAGGCGATAAAAAGGCAAAAATAGTATAAGACTCCAGGACCAAATGGACGACCAGCAGAAATTTATAAACATCTACAAGATATGTTAAGCTTGTCAATGTTGGAGGTTTATAATGAGGTACTGATAGAAGCCAAAATACCAAATACTTGGTGAACTAAAAAGATTTTTAAATGAATTTATCCATCCAGACCAAAATGGATTCCTACCAAAACAACAAATAAAAAACAACGTAAGATTTATTTTAGATATGCTGGAATATTATGAAACACATTTGGAAAAACAAATTGCATTGATCTTTTAGACATGCAGAAAGCATTTGACAATATAAATTGGCAATTTATGATGCAACAGTTAGTGTCAGATCCCTATCATGATTATGCCATTCTCCTGAGGAAGGGGGGATCCTAAATGTATTGCTTGGTTTATTGCTTTCTTCCTCACCCCCTTACACTATGTAATCTTTCACTTTATAACCTTTATCCTGGTGCCAGAATGCCCTGAGATTTTCTCACCTTTTGGGTAATGTAAAAGGAGGAAGGGCCATGTGGGTTGTATCACTCTGAAAGTGCAGAAGACAACCCTGGGAATGCTCCTTTATCACATTCCCAGGACAGTCATTACAATAATACATCCACACCTGCAGAGGGGAACTAAAATCTAAACAAGAACTACTGTAAATGGGTGTTGATTTATCATGGTGGCCACAAATGCAAATGCAATTGAGGTACAATAAAGATGCTTTCATGAAGAGCAAACAACATTTGATAAAATACTGTTAATGGTAGATGAAAAGTTAATTAAGAAACTATAATTTAATTTTGTAGTAGGCCTAAAAATGGAAGATGAACAGGTGAAAAGACAATGAGAGCATATAGGCAAAAAAATTGGATATAATGCAGAACTAGATAACTGGCAAAAGCTTTGGGAAAGAAACTATAAATTGACAGTGGCAACCACTTATAAAGAAAATTAGTATAAAATGTTTTATAGGTGGCACTTGTAGAAAGTCAGCATCCACCCCTCTCTTAGAAGAATGAAATATTTTTAAGAAAATATTTTCCCTAAAAGAGAAATAGAAATCTTAAGGGAGACAGAAACTCAGCCTCAGCTCCCTGCCTGCAGCAGATATTTTGGTGCCAGTCTATCTACTAGACAAAATACCTCCACCCTCAGGACATAATAGGATTAGCCCTCTACCCATCTAGCAGCACAGCTCTCCACATGGTGCCTGGGGAAATTATCTCAGCCCAAGGTTCAACCAAACTTGATTCAGACAGCCTACAAAGTAAACTATGACCAATGCATGGCCCCCTGGGAGTCTGATAACAACCAATAAAATACATGCTCTTGCCACAGGAACAGGAAGCTCAAGGGCAAAGCCCAAGAGAGGGTATAAATACTCTCCCTCTCAACCCCATGTGTTCAGCTGCCCAGGACTTCAAACCCATGTGGTCCTGTCCATCAATAAACCATCTTTCCAATCAACTTCCATGTTTCCAGTGTCTTTCTCTCACTTATAACTGAACCCAGATGGATATTTCTTTCAACCCACATACCATCAGTGAGATTAGCAAAAATGTTTAAAAATATGTCTACCAAATGTTGGAAATGTAATTTAAAAATGGGCACATATGGTGGACATATGTCTACCTGTAGTGGACATGCCCAAAATCAAAAAGATTTTGGGGAAAAATGCATATGTGGTTAGAAAAAATGTTACACACAACATATAGATTTTAAGCCAGAACTAGTTTTGTTAGGCATAATACTAGAAATACATGATAAAGAGAATGTATATTTGATATTGCATGTTTAAACAGCAGCACGAATTACAGTATATTTGTACAACATTGGAAAAGCGAGGAAACACCTACAGAAGATGTAATTTAAAAAATATTGAACTGTGCAGAAATGGACAGATTAACAATGAAGATAAAAGAAAAAGAAGACACAGAATACTTTTGAACGTGAGATTTATTTTATTGGTTGGACAACAGAGGAATAAATTAGGAGATTGAAATGTAAATGACCCAGACAGCACATTGTTCTGTAAGCACATATTGTACATAAAGAAAAAACAATAAAAATATACTTTAAAAAAAGAATTATTTAAGAACTCTTGGGCAAATATCCAATCCCAAAATCTTTAATTTGACAGTAGGCATGTAACTTCATAGTATATGACTAATGTTTTTCAGTTACTTTGATTCTCTTCCTGGAAAAAAAAAACTATTTCAGGCATAAGCCTAGATTATATATCCTCCCCAACAAAGATGAAAACAAATACTGTATTAACTATGTATGCGCTACCTAGCATAATTTTAATGTTCTGTCATTTAGCAGCCCAATAGTCTCCTTGGCAATTTTCTATTGTTATATTTTAATAGAGCCAGTTTGGTATAGTGGTTAAGGCACCAGGCTAGAAACAAAGAATCCTACCTTAATCATGAAGCCAGCTCGTTCACTATAAACCAATCGCGTTCTCTCTCAGGAGACAATGGCAAACCACCACTTTCAAAAACCTTAACAAGAAAACTACCAACAAGAGTCAATGCTGACCAGAGGGCACAAATATAAAAATATCTATTGAAGCTGTATACATCACACACACACCACACACACACACAGTGTCTTTGTGTGTGCTTTTTCTTGTTGTTAATGACTTTTTCCCAGGATGAAATAATTCCTGCTTGGTAGTAAAAATAAGTAATAATAAGCCATGAACCAACAATGCAATTTAACCACCAAATAAAAAAAAAAAGGGGGGGGGGGATTCTGAAAGTTTGCAACCAGTTGTTGATACTAAGTGTTCAGAATGACTTCTGAATAAGTTAGCAACTGAATAAGACAGCAACTAGATGGTCCCAGGCATTTGGAAACAAGTCCCAGGAGGAGCAGTTGAAGTAAGTGATAAATTTCAGTGGAAGAGAAGATTTGTATAAGGTGCCTATTTCCTTTTTCAGCTTCTGTTTTCTCCTACCTTAATCCTTTCAAACCTACTGCATCCACCTCCCTCATGACAAGAGCAGAGAATGCCCCATTGCTCTTTTCTTTCCCGCATATTAGGGCTTGCCCCGTGCTATTCCAGTCCTTAGAAGAGCTTTCTTTCACGCGATGCCGTAATTCACCATGAAGTCTAGCAGGTAGGCAGGCGGCTGCACCTGCAGCTCTGTCCCAACCTGCAAAACAAATCACCTAGCGAGCCTGGGCCTCCGGAGCGCCCTCGGAGCTGGGCCCATCAGGGGAGTTTCCCCAGGACAGAGACCGCAGCTCAGCGCGCGGGAGCTGCTCTGCACGGAAATACCGTCGCGGAGGCAGGTATGGAAGAAGAACCCAGGAGGGACCGATAGGCGTGGCAGGAAAAGGGTGCCAGCCTCCAATCCGGTAACGGCCGAGACTCCAGAGGCCTGGAGGGGGAAAAGCTCCTGCCTTCCGCGCCATTGGTGGAGCGAGCTGCCTTTTACGCGGCGTGGCACCCAATGTGGAGCGCGGTGGGATGAAAGGCCGGAGGAGGCATCTGCCCGCAACCCCTTCCCTCCGGGTGCGTGAGCGTCTGGGTGAGTAAGCGCTGGGTAACCGGCAGCTCACGTGTTGTTTTGCTCTTCGCGGGGACGAGCAAAGTGCGAGGAGGAACTCGCTGCGTCCGTGGTGCTGAAACGGACGGAGCTTGCGCAGTGGCCTCGGGCGGACAGAGGCGAGGAAGGAGCGCGGTCTGACGGTAGGAGCGGAGCCAGAAGGTACCGGGGACAGGTGCCGCGCGGCGCGGACACTCGGGGCCCGCCCGCCCGCCCGCCCGCCTAGGGATCCCGTCCCGTCCTGGGGGATGGCGACCTCCCCCGCACCGGAGTCGCCCAGCAGCTCCTCGGCTGGCCCCAGCCTCAACCTCAACCTCAACCACA
>JAEANM010004260.1:0-19215 GCA_017656035.1 Myanophis thanlyinensis
GACAGAGAGACAGAGAGACAGAGAGGGTGGGGAATCCAAGCATCTTCCAGAGTTCTTGCTTTATGTTTGAATAGTCTTAGAAGGATCTTAAACTTCAAAATCCTCTTTAATTTTAAAAAAGGTCACCATGTACTTGCAGAATCATTGGAGCTTTTTCACCACTAGCATTTTTCAAAATAATTAGCTGTGTAATTGGGTAATGATCTGGGGGAAAAAATGGAAGGTGGACTTTGTGTTAAGTTGAACAGTCCTGTTTAGGCGTCTGCAATATTATCAGGGTCATCCCCTTCCCAACAAGGCAATTTTGGGGGGGGGGGGGGTAAACTCTTTTACTACTTGCAAAAAAAGGGGAACATATGTGTCTTTTGCAGAAAGTAAATGATCTCATGAATGCAAGCAGCAGGATTCAGCCCTATATTATTTAGTAAATTTTTATTGACAGGTATGTGAAAAGGAACTCTTGTTAGATTTTCTGCTTCCATGTCAAACATCTTCAGAAGGCTTTAGATCAGTGTTTCTCAACCTTGGTAACATTAAAATGTCTGAACTACCAGAATTCCTCAGCCAATTGAAGTTCAAACATGTTAAAGTTGCTAAGGTTGAGAAACATTTTAAATATTATGCAACTTGCTGTGAAAGGATGGGGAGTCTCTTTGCTGTCCTGACCCACACAAATATATGGAGGGGGGGAAGTGTGTGTGTGTGTGTATTTGTCTTCTCATATATTTTCATTTCACTGGATGGCAATGTCAGGAAAAAGTTAGAGAAACTTTTCTTAGCAAGTGTGAGAAAAGACACAGCTGGATTTGATCCTGCTACTTTTTCTAAATCTGCATATGACACATTCTCTGTTACTGCCCTCCTCCAAGCCTTCCGGGTGTAACTCTAGAGCACAGCTGCTTCTGAGTCAAAGATAGTGAACTTCTCTTGCAGACTTATCTTCAGCTTTAGCCTCCTGGTGGGTGTTAGACAGCAAGAAAGTAAGTGTCTTCATCACTCAGGAGCTGAGCCTCCTGTGATCAATTTATATCTCAAGAGCTCACTTAATTAGGGCTTTGTGTTTCCCGTTGAGGCTGACTTATTCGATGGAAATAAGCAGCCCTAACACAAGGGAAGTTCATTATCTGTTCCAGTTGGCAACACATGCCCCCAGTTGGTACAGTTATTCCTCTTGCCCTTAAACCTACTCTCACTGTGTGTGGGATAGAAGGATACTGGCCTGATATGTTGTTGCAATGTAAAGTCCCTCACATTATTTTCAGTTCCTGAAGGAGCTGCAGTGGTAGAGTCAAACACAGATATCTTATGTATGGAAATTACTATACTCCATTTAAAGTAGGTTTTCTCAATTTGATGCTCTTCTTAGGCATTGCATAATACTTCCGTCTATCTGCCATCAATGTGCCCAAATTCCATGCCATCTGAGACTTTTTGGGACTTTCACTTTTAACATATGAATGTTAGCCCACTGTGATGCAGTAAGAGCAGGTCATTGCTAGTGTCATAAGTTAACATACCGGTATCTAAAGTATAAACATCCTGTAATGAAGCATTTGCTGATTCCATTAATGTGATTTTCTTGACAGTATTATGGAAGGGTTTTATCATTGTTTTTCCATTTCCTATCTTATCATATCTATCCCATCAGTTCTGATGTACTCACTTGTCCTGGATTAATGTATTAACCAGAGTTAACTGTGCTTACCTTAAGGGTAACTAAGACAAGCATTTATAGATGATACACAAATACTTCTGCTTTCTCCCCACCATCATCTGTTATGTACACTTTTTATTTCAGACTTCAGCCAACACACATAGATTCATGCCACAAAATCACTATAGCTCCTTGATAATTTTAGAGAAACTTGCACAAGTACTTCTCCTTTTTACAGCAGTAGCCTTTGGATGAAAATATCCAGCTTCCAATCTGATGACCATCATATGCAAAGATATCCATCCTTGAAATTCTGAGCATGGCCAAACTTCCCAGTATACCAAAGCAAGACTCAGTGCTTTATCTCTATCTGCACCAATTTTCAGTATCCACAATAGGAGGGAAATCAACCTCAATAGAACATAGGAAAAGGCTAAACCTGAGCATGAATACACTGTTGTCCTGGGCTGTACTTTTCAACTTTATTTTGATTTTATACTTTAAGTTCCAGGCCTGTCAAACTGGCAGCCCATGGGCTGGATGCATCACATGCCGGCCACGGCCACCAAAGGCAAAAACCATTGTGATATGTCACGATCACGATCAGGTGACATGATCGAGTTTGATACCTGTGCTAACCTAAAGAGTTTGGCTCTTTCTTGTATGTTGATGGGGGCATCAGAGATAGAAATGAGGGCATAAACAGCATAAATAAATGGAGCTGCAAGAGTGCAGGAAATCAAGAGCCGGGAAAGGAGAAAAACTATAAATAGAAGTCTAAAGTGCATGAATATTGATTTAAAAGTTAGAGCTGTCCTGACTAAAATTAAACAAAACTTGGGTTGAATAAGATTGTCCTTGACTACTGACAGAGAACTTAAGCAAAGGGGTTTTAGACAGCCAGCACAGCTGCTTTATTTTGCGCCCCAGTCATGCATCTCTCCTTCACTGCCAGTCCTTCTACAATGCACTTGCTTGTTAAACACCAATGGCAGAAAAAGCCATTTTGGCATTGTCACTAGGGCCATTTATCTCTACTTGTTAAGGAGCTGCCTTGTCACAGTACATGAGCTTGTTATGACATTATCTGTTAACTAGTGAAGATAAATTGATGTTCCAGAAACTGCCTTCTGATGCTGTTTTTTCTTTCAAGCAAGGTGTATATGTCAGGGAAATGGGACCACCAGTAGGAGTGTGGAACCCAAGGCAGAGTAAATTCTGGAGCCAAATCTTTCTCCTAACCCAGGAACAGATGGTCCATTCATTCTATGCCACAAGCTAGCCAGCCACATTTTAGTCTAGCATGTTGTACAAAACCAGCCCCTGTGTTGAGTTTTCAATATAATGTGCAAAAAGACAATAAAGTATAGTACACTTTTAACTTCACAAAGCTATCCAGAGATGTTTTTTTTGGAATTGGTCAGTTTAGAAATTGGATAAATAAACCATGGTTCATTTAATCATGAATAAACATGTCATAAGAAGACAGCTAAAGCCTCCAAATCCTGTGAGACATTTTCAGAACAGACTTGAAATTTCAATGCAGATTAAGATCAGGTTGTATTTAGACACACAGAACTGAGAAGTTCTTTTTTCTGCAGATTGTTATAAGGATGCCTGAGAAATTCTATTTTTACAAATGCTCATACCAAATCATATTTTTCAAATGTGAATCTTAAAATATGCCAAATTTCATATTTCCCTGGCTACTGTCCTTAGGCATCTAAATACATTTACCTTTTGAAGTACATTTTTGAAAAATCTTACTGATTATGCAGAAATGGGCAAGATAGAATTTTAGTAAAATCATACAAAAATATTGAGGACTAAAAGGAAGCATCTTCTGCTTCCTCACAGTCCATTCATTTTTCCTTCATTTATTTATGTTAAAATTGAAACCTCACTCATTCTCTAAATAACCAAATCACTACAATGTACTTCTGTTGCACTGTATTAATCACTCGTTTTTCCATTCAATTTGCATTTATTTAGCACCCAGGCATTCTTGAATTTATCTCTTCTTCAATCACAAATATTTCTTAAGTAACTATTCTTGCTGCCTTCAACTTCTGTGCTTCTCTTGACATACCAACTCTTATTTTTCTATAGGCACGAGGGCAAATGCTCCTATACATTGCTATTTTTGCAATAGTCCACATATTACATATTTCTGCTAAGATTTGCTCATCTTAAAATGTCTATCCATTTTCCCGTTTTAGTAAACATTTTAGCTAGTTATGCAGTCATTTTTAGTATGTATTCTAATATTTTCTATAAATCACAGGCTTCATTCACCAACAAATGTATACGTGCATTCACATCCTATCTTTAACCTTATCAGTAAAGTGATAATCCAGTAAATCACCCAGGGGTTGTCATACACCCTTCCTGCTTAATGCTGATCCATTCACCAAGCATTTAGCTTATTTTTATGTATGCTTTTACTCTAGTATATTCCACTCATGCTACATTCAGCAAGCAATCTTTAACTTCATATTCATTAAAAAAAATATAATAATTCAAGCTTATTCATTATATCTCATGTGCTTTCCCTAAAGCAACGTATCCATTGTAAACTTTCTTATGTGAATATATTTCTCAATGACCTGCTAAATAGCAAAAATCTGGTTGGCCCATTGCTGCCTAGCATGAAGTCATAAAGCATTCACCAAATCTTGCTCATTGTTGTATTTTGTTCTTTCAGTCAGAATTTTTCCAAAGAGCTCCTCAGGCCCACATACATTAATCCCCCAATAGTTTTAGGTATACTAACTCCCCATTTTCTTAAATCCCAAGTTAGTGAGCATCTCAATTATAAATTACCTATCATTAGACAGGATGCTTATTAATCCTCAGAATAATGATATGCATCACACACAGACTAAAAAGAAATGCATTATTGTACCATATAGAAATAATTATAATTTAAAAAGCATCTTTGAAAGGCTAGGAAATGGTGCAATGGTACAACCAAGCATTTGTTCCATCTAATATCACATACTAATTATTAATTTCATACCTCTTGCTGTCGCTTCTCAGACATCTATTTTTTTTTAATTGGACATGAATCTGTGAATCTTTCCATTTCATGGCATCTTAAAATAGAGATTTGTCTTCTTTAAAATCATAACATTTCAGCAGCTAGCCGAGGAATAGACTTTTCACAATAAACTACTGAATTTTAAGGGCAAATAACTGGTTTCCCCTCCTTCCTTTATTTTCTGCAATAATTGGTGTAGTGAAAATGATATATACTGATTCTGGGAAGTTTAACATATATTTTGAGAGAAGTCCAAATATTAAATATTGGTGATATCATCCCCTCTATAGTCTTCAGATATTATGGATATATTATAGAGAGAAGCTATGAGATGAATTAAGTGTCCATCTTGCAATGTAATACAGTTTTTCACACTCATGTGTTTTATCTATTCATACCACATCTGGGAGGCTGCAAAAATGTACACAACTAATAAATATCTCCGAAGACATAGAGAAAGCTCTTAACTCTTTGTGCTTATAGTTATCCAGATTTATACAGCCTACCTACAGTAGTTCTTCTTTCAAGGCAGGTTTTTGTAAACAAAAAGTGGTAATGTCACAGTCTTTGCAAATGACAGATCCTATGTGTGCAATAAATGTGCAATGATTTATTTGTTTGAAAAGATGCCTTTTTCTAAAAAAAATTCCCAACACATTTTAGCATATGAAACTGTATTGTCCCTTGATGTACAATTACGCCAGAGACTATAATACTTGCTGTCTAGGTTCACCCAAATGCTTTGTGAGGTCAGCAAAGAGATGTAATGATTCTTTTTGTATAATGTGATAAGCATGATTACTGTTAATTTGGATTTTATTTTTTTAATGCATGTGATTTAATACATCGTACAAATCTAATCAATCTAGATAGTTTTTATTGTTCAGTTTATTGGTTTTATTTGGTACCATAGCTTTTCCTCAAAGGGAATTATTTTTCAATAGTTAAAGTGGCAGTCTTTCACACACCTTTTATTAATCTGGCAGGAGATCATGTTACTTTCTGATTCTTCTCATAATTCTGAATAGGCTCAATCTTCAAGCATAGATCCTCAAAATATCTGTGAGTAATGCAGAATCCATTATGAGTAATTCAGAAATATGCCTGAGAGGCAGATTGCTCCCAAGACTTAACCAAACAAATCAAGCTAAATGCCTTTTAAGGAAAGTATTATCTGCTATAAGGCCTCCAGCCAAAAAATTTCCATCTAGGATTTCTTTTAATTAGGTATAAATTGGTATGACTGCACAACATCCTCTGTTGATTTTTTTTCTAAATGACACAACATTACACTGGCAATCCATATCACAAATTTTTATTTGTTTAATATTATCCTTCCAAGCTACAAATTTTTCATCTCCCATTCTTCCTCAATCCAGATCAATAATTATTGTACCAAGATTGATAGGGAGTCTACACTATTTGAAGATTTATTCTGACATTAAACATGATGGTCATAGTCATGTCTGTAGACTTGCATGTAGAAAACCTTTAGCCAATCAATACTCATTCCTTTTCCCTTGAAGCTGGCCTGTCAATAAATCAATGTTTGTTCATTTTCCTTTCAAGATAATCAGTAACTGGATGTCTCATTTTGCTATTCAGGTTTTACCAGGTCTACTCCATGACCTAACTTTGCTTCCTTCCTTTACCAAAAATAAAGAATAAATTCTCCACTCCCACGTTTTATGTATTTTCTCTGCACAGATTTGTATAAATCTGTTGTCCCCACCAAAAAAATATACCCTTCCCAGAGACATTTGTGATTGTAAAACTATGTAAACCAATACACTGAATGTCCTCAAAAGTTTCCCAGTTGCTATGGCACCAGACCGCCATTGTTTCCAAACCTTTATAATTTCTGATGTTGGCATGCCAGCAGTGTTATACCTGGGTATCTTTCTGAGCAGTTATGACTAGGGCAGCATGTTGCCATGCTAGACAATATGAAGAGAAGGAAGGAAACATCCCTGCATATATTCTGGAAACTCCATTGGCTGCTGAACCCTGAATTCCTAGGGTGGAAAGAGAGAATTTCATGCTACTCTCTTTGCAAACTGCTCTTTGAATGCTGTTGTTATTTTCATACATCATTCATGTGGTATAGGAATAATTCAGATTCAGATCTCACAATCACACCCGTCTGCTTTCCTCTGTGCATTATGTAACTAATTCCCTGAATGAAGCTTCCTGGTGCTTGTAGCTCTTACCCTTTGGCATAATGGATGAGAAGGATAACAGTGGCTGAGAGGCGAGTTATTTTTCTCCAGAGACCAGAATAGCTCTGATCACCAGTAGAGATTGCAATTACATGGGATGCCGGTGCTCCTGAAGTGCCACTGCTGATTTACGATCCTAACGATCTAGCATCTTTTATCCATAGTGAGCAAGGGCAGCGAGGTCCACTAGTTATGAAAAATGAGAGGTGCTCTTCTGAGAGCCCCTGTGAATGACAGTTTAGAAGTGCAGGTGACTGCACGCTGCAAACCACCAAATCCTTCACCCTCTCTTGGGGGTTCCTTCTCATCCTAATTTAGCATATTTTTCTTTCCAATAATTCATAAGGAAACCGAAAGGTTAAGTGCTTTTCTCCAAGTTCTCAGAGTATTGTCCAGATCAGTCATTTTCAACCTGATGCCTTCCAGGCATGTTGACTGAGACACTCTTTATCTCCAGCTAGCATAATTGTGGGAGGCTGACCTAGATAATCATTGCAACAGTTGTGAAAAGTAAAAATTCATATCTGAAGATCCACTAAAGGAAAGAGGTCAGATGCATTGGTAAACTGACCATAACTACACTATAACTTTCCTGTCTGACATATTTTTAATTGATTATAGCATTATCCTTCCCATACTTCTTTCTCATTTCCTATGGCACTTGGCAAAACCTGCAATGTGTTATTTCAAATTTTATTTTTCTAACTATACCCAAACAATTCTGACAGTTTAAAAAAAACACCCATGCATTGTGTTAAAAGAAGAGAGAAAACTTAACAAATTTATGATTTGCATTTTAAATTTGATTGATGGCCCACTCTAATCAGAAGATCCTCCCCTGGCAATCTTGGACTTCCTCAATCTCTTTAACATTTATCATCAGTACAGATCTAGAGACCTAGGCTAAAAAGGCTGGTTTAGGTAAGCAATGCAATCCATGAAGATCTGGCATTGTTTGATTATAATATTGCTTGATGAGTACTTTGGGTACAAAGGATAGACTACTCCCTAGATTTCTCTAAACTACATCTCCAGCATGATTTCTATAAAAGTAGTCACTTAGCAGTTTCTTCCACCTTTCCAGAGCCCACTTTTGCATGGGGAGAAGGCATTTCTAATCTTCTGCAAGCAACTAATCAGATAACATGCTGCTGTTTTTTACAAACCAAAACCAGCAACAGTCAAGGAAGGACAAGAAGGAACAACAGCCTGCAAATTAGCATCTGGATGGAGAGAATGTGTAGTGGTTTCACCACCACATTTGGAAGGCTTGCCCTTCTGGATTCGGAAGACACAGCCTGCCTTTGCCAAAATGGGAAATGCTGAGCTCCAAACTGAAGTGAACTAGTTTTGCCTTTGCATTTTGGTACCTTTAAATAACAAGAGATAAATAACAAGTTTGGCAGCCTTGCTTCAGCTTGGAGTGTGAGGTGGAGAACCTGCTGAGTATGTTATAAGACAACCGAGGGAAGAAGGCATCTTTCAAGAAGTATAAATAAATTCCTAAAATTGAGAAATTAACTAGTTCATTTCTTTTCAAGAATGAAAGGTTTAGATAAGTATTTTAAAAAGTAAGTAGAGCTATTTGATTTGTGACTCAGAGAACAAACTCTGCTTCTATTATTGCTTCTATTATTCAGGCAAGAATCTGATTTCTGATACAGCAGCCAATGTAGGGTTGTGATTGTTGCAATTCTCTTCCTGTTAGGACCTTCTTTACTTTAATTATAATCTTGGGCAGAAATGTAAGATATACATCACATTTCCATTGTAAGGAGGGCTATAGTGGTTGAAATGCTGCCCTATATCACTGGTTACAGGGTGGGATGGGAAATATGGTGGAAGAATACCAAGCAAAAAGAACTGAAAAAAGCCATTCAGAGTCTGACTATCATGAGTATTCTGACCAATCATTCTCAGAAGAGATAGAGAAGGAAGGAATCCATTGAGTTTAAGAAAGATTATCCTCAGGTCTCAGAAACTTGGGACAACCAATTTATTTATTTGCATCCTCCCTTTATTATTTTTACAAATAACTCAAGGTGGTGAGCCTATCCAACACACCTTCCTCTTATTGTCTCCCAACAATAATCCTGAAGGTGGGCTGAGAGAGAGAGTGACTGGTCCAAGCTGGCTTTCATGGCTAAGACAGCATTAGAACTCATGGTCTCCCACTTTCTAGCCTGGTGCCTTAATCACTTTCTTAGACCATGTACTGTAAACTCAAATTCTTGTTCCTGAAGATACTCTGCAATCCCCAAGCAGTAGAAATAATCGCAGCTAAAACAAAGAACCAAGAACTAAAATGAGAAGACTTGAGGGTAAAATAGGAGGGGGAAGTAATATCAGGAATTGTTCTGAGTAGCCCTTGTTCCTGAAGAGCTATTGAACACTGAGTGAGTTTGACAGAATTATTTACTGCTTTTGCATAAAATCTTTGGGTAAAAGGCTAGAGACAATCTCAGTAACTTCCTTGCTTCCTGGGTGCTTTCTTAACAGCATGACTTCATTCTGTATTTTCTTTCCTAATTGTACTGTTTAGCTGTTATCATTTCTGAAACTTCTGCTGATTATTTGGGCTATTTTTCTCTGCTACAGATGCCCCCTGTCCTGGTAGATGATGTTTTTTCTCTGTGTGTGTTCCTTTTGGACAAGAGGAACTGACAGAGAGGGATTAAATAGGCTAGGGCTATCAGTTGAAGAGAAGTTAACTGAGTTGAATGGCTCTTAGACTCTTATCAGAAGGGTCAACTCGAGAATCAGCTGGAGCTATTTTCACTAACAATAAAAATGCTACATAAAACATAGTGCTCAATAAATACTGTTGCATGGTAGGAAGGAATTAGTATGAGCAGAAACTAATTTAAAAAAAAAAAAACCACAGCAACTCTACATGCAACGTGAGAACTCTCACCAGCCAATATCTACCCACCAGATTGTTATGATTGCAAAAAAAAAAAAAAGCAATTAATTAAACAAATCAAGACATGACTGTCTTACAAAGGCCCTTCCAATTCTTCAGATTTAGCTGCTGGTCAGTTCCAAGAGGAGTACCAAATGGAGAACGTCTCAGGATTTTCACCAAAAGCAGCCTGTTTGAAAATCCTCTTTTTGAGGCACAGCTCCTTGAGAGGCCAAAATCCTGTACTACAGGTAGTCCTCAACTTACAAAAGTTCATTTAGTGACCATTCAGAGTTATAATGGCACTGAAAAAAGTGACTTATGACCATTTTTCACACTTACAACCATTGCAACATCCCTAAGATCATGTGATCAAAATCAGCTGCTGGGCAACTGACTCATATTTATGATGGTTGTAATGTCCCAGGGTCATGGGAATCACTTTTTACAGCCTTCTGACAAGCAGTCAGATTTGTTTAATAACCATGTAATTAACATAACTGTAGTGATTCACTTAATAACTGTTGCAAGAAAGATGGTAGAATGAGGCAAAAGTTACTTACTGCCTCATTTAGTAATATAAATTTTGGGATCAATTATGACCATAAGTTCAGGACTATCTGTATTCATAATCACACCAACTGGCACAGAACATGCATTTTAAACACTGAGCTGAATGTGCTAGGCTTCACTTTCTGTCTCCTGCACTGTATGATATTATTTTGAAATAACTAATTTTCAAGACATAGAACTCCTTGACTTTGCTAGGAAAACACTCCCTGTGAAATGTAACAAGTATTATGCAATATGGTTCTTCTAAAACTCAATATCACCTTGAGTTTTTCAGATAGAGACATTCTACACCTACTCAAAAGCACTTAGTCCAAAAATTAAAAGTAATCAAGTCTGTTCTGGAGAAAATGGGAAAAAATAATGTTGAAGGAACTGGAGGGGAAGGTACAAGCGTACATACACCGCACATGCGCAGACAAACACACAATGGGAGAAGTGTCATTAGAAAATAGGCTTCAGAAAGGAAATCTTTCTTTAAATGTAGAATTTTATATACTAACAATAACAATTTGTACCTTAATTTTTGATACTGCAGTGCAATGTTCTTGGAAGTCTTGCTGAAAAAACTGGAATGGGGAAAGAACCAAAGAGCTCTTCCTGTGTAAATGGGATAAACGTAGCACTCTTCTCTCCATTTGCTGTGGGCCTATATTAAACTCAGCCCTGCCTATCCCATTAATGGTTGTGCAGAAGTGGAGATTTTAGCACCTCTGGCTTATGGCTGAGAATCATTCCAAGCAGCTTTAATTGGCTACATTCGATAACATGAGACTTCAGGATTTTACTCTAATTGACCACAAAACCATAGGTCCAAAATTACCAAGCCTGCTTTGGCTTGTGCCAGCTTCCTCCTGCACCCCAATTATCCAGGATGTTGTTTGATTTTTGGTTTGCACAATTTGCTGGGGTGGGGTGGGGTGTAGAGGAAGGAGGAAGAGAATTTAAGTCAGTGGTTTGTTCAACAATTGCTGTACTTTTCATTTAATTCTAAGATCTGTAAGGGGTGAGGATTAACCCTGGGACCTTTGATATGCAAAACACATGTTTTGAAGGGGTGGGGTTTTGAAATGAAACAGTTATATTAAGCTCTGTGCAGCTTTTGACTCCTACATGTTAAAAAAAAAAATGCATAGTAGAAATTCTATTTTTTCCACAAGAGCTTATCTCTCTGCTCCACTCCTGCCTCAATTTTAGCCATTTACTTTCATTATTTGCATCTCCTGACCTCTCTTTGAATGGTATCTTCACCAATTTCTGTAATCTCAACAACTGTCCCTAATTCACAGGTAATATTTATGGATGGAAAAGGAAAAGGAAGGTTTTTACTCTTGTATTGTCCCTGACATTCCGATAATTTTTAAATGAAGGAAAGTGGCAGGATTAGGTGAACATTCAGAAACCAGAATAATGGAATATTTCAATCTTAAGGCTTGTTGCCACAATGCAATAAACCTGGGTATTTATATTCCATACAGCTATAATTGTAACAAAAATCTAACATATGATACCATAGTTTTCTTAATCCTGCCCTAATGGATAAATTATCTAAATTAACATGTACTAACATTTTAAACTGTAATCCATGACTTAAAATTATATTGTCTGACATCCCACAACACACTAATCACAAGCAAATATACTACATTGTGATTTAATTGGGCTTCAGTTAACAAGTATAAGATTTATGCACCATGCTAAATGATAATGTAGTTCCGTTTGTTTTGGTTTAGCATGATCTATGCATATTATGCATTAGTTTATAAAGCAAATCTGATTTGACCTGATGCATTGAATTATGCCATTTATTTTATTGTGGTTTGCTGAATAGCTCAGTGATCTGGGTTATAATATAAGAATCCTTCATAAACCTCCATAAACCTTCATAAAACTGTGGATCCATGTGACATGCTAAATTAAAAACAAATCAGAAATATTACAGGATAATGCATATTGTGGGTTTAAGACAGATTATATCTTCATATAGAAGAATAAAGTTTGGAATAAGGCCATTAATTAACCAAAAACATGATGTCCTGCCTTATATTATGCACCATAAGAGATAGATACAATCTCCTATAGAGGACAGTTCAGAAAGTGAGAAAACACAGAGGCAGTATAAGCTCTAAAGTGTCCTTCCGCAAACTGACGTTTTCAAGGAGTCTTAAGCTGCAGTGAACGTGTCATTTCCCAAATACAGAGATAGGCATTGTTACCTGCTAATATCAACAGAGCAAGCTGCTTTTAAAGGAAATTCTGGAGAGTTTACCCTGCTTGATAACTCTGTGAGCATTTATACCTAGACATGACAGAACTGGGTCTTGAGGCTATAAAGTACTTAACATAGTAATCAGTGTCTCTCCTCTCCTTCCCATCATCAAACCTTGACACCTTCTGTGAAGTCAGCTAATATTGTTATCCTCACATTTTGGATTGATGGGAAAGAGGCATGATTTGCCCATAGCCATTTTGGTTAATATCTGATATATCACACTCAGAGCAGTTAACAAAGAGCCATTAGCTATTCTTGATCTAGAAGTGGAGAATTGAGAGAAAGTCATGATTTAGATGGCAAAGGCTCACATTCTGTACACAATAATGCTTCATTTTTTTGTCTTCTGGGGTACATTCTCGAGTTGAGCTTTGCAAGCAGACAAGGAGAAACTAAGAAAAAAAGGAAGACAAAAATATATTTGCTGATTGGGAAGTTATTAAATATTTAAAGTCATGGTACCTGCTGGCCTTTTAGACTTTTCAGACCTACAGATGAATTGGAGAATCATATTTTCTTACTTAACAACTCTGCTTTTTCTCTCCTCCTCTCTCCATTTTATCTGTGACACTGAAGAAAATTCAGATGTGACATTCAAGGTGTGACAAGTGCATCCCCATTAAAAACTGACAATGAAAGCTTTAAAAATCACATACTATTTCTTTTCTTGGACTTTGCATTTCTAAAGAGCGTTGGGGTGTGCCTTGGGAACATTATTGCTGTATAGAGAAATTCAGACATAGAAAATATGGAGAGTAGTCTTAGAACAACATTCATTTATTGAAATGCATTTCAGATATTCACAGTTTTACTGCAGTATTTCTCAGATGCAGAAAAATGATTAAAAAGCTAGGAATGGTGACTAAAGAATCTACTTCCAGAAAACTTCCTTTTTATCTGTCTTTCAAATCTTATTCCTCATACTTTCACCGACCTTCACTTATTTAGCTCTAGAGAGTTCTAAACTCAGTTTATGCACATAAAACACCTGCTAAAAGCAATGAATAAAAATACTATTTGGACATGGGGGGAGAGAGGCAAGCGCATGTGTCTTTTTTATATATGTAAACTCAAAACCAAAGTCTTCCTATAACCACTAGCTCTATTTATTATATTTGGAACTTCCTTCCAGATCTACTTCAGTCTACTTCAGATCATTGTTGCTTAACTGTGGCAATCTTAAACTATGTGGACTTCAACTCCCAGAATTCTGAGTATTTGTCATAAAAGCTAGGATGATTGGGAGCTGAAATCTAGACAATAATATAGACCAGGGCATTGTTTTTTCACAACTAAACTATATAATTATTACATTTCTGCAAATAAGCCAGACTGGGAAAAGCCAGCCCCAAAAACAAAGAGAAATTTGATAAAGCTGTTTATCTATTTTACTCATTATTAATTATTTTTCTGCAGAATCTTCAGGATTCCCTTGGAAACGTGTCAGAGGTACTTCAAAGAGAAGAACACTAATTGGCAGACAAACTTCCATATAAAGAATTGCATGCTCTCTGATAGTGTTGGTGACAGTCATTTTTTTCAGCACCAGATAAGAAAATAATTGGCCATAATTGCAGGATGTAGAAGGATGAAGCAGAGAGATTTTGGAAGCGTTGGCTGCTGAAGCCTTTTTTGTTCAGCTGTGGATATCTTCCATAGCCAACATCCATATCTTCCTACTGTGATTTCGTTTATGCCAACTGAACAGTTCCTGAAGCTTTCCCATCCCATCAAGTACACAAAATAGAAGATTTTACTTGCACATAAAATTAAATAATACTTGCAATATTTTGCTAATGTTAGTGCTGAGGCTATCTCTTTTAAAAACTAGGGGAATCTTTTCTTGAAACTCCTAAATAATAAGGCTTCAAGACTTCTCTTCTGCAAAAGAAATAAACCCTTTAGACTAGTCATTTCAAATTTGATACACCTTATTCCATCAGAAGAAGCCACACTGAAAATTTGACTCAATTCTACAGAGAAAACATTATCGGCAGCTACCTTTTTGGTTTTTAAAAAATCAGTCCATAAACATACTAAACACAAAAATACCTTTCATCTATTATTCTGAAAATTTACAGGCTTCATACTGTCATAAAGGTCTAGCATTTTCACAAACTTCATCAAATTTGAAGAAGTTATTAATTTGTTGATTTCAAATCTATCAAACACAACAGATATTTTGATTTCTTCACTGAAATTTGGATTCAGGTCCTACGTAAATCAACTTTGATAGTCTTCTAACCAGTTCAGGGTAAATTGTTTCCTGAATTGAGATCTGAATTGAATCTTGTGATTGATGGACACTTCCAATCTTTGTAGAATTTGTACAGTAGGCTATTGTAAAATTGGCCAGAATGGGATTTACATTGCATAAGATAAATCATGAAGACAATTACAATTTATATTGTGTACACAGAAGTAAAAGTAGTCATCCAAGTCCTTTCACTTCTATGTCTATTTATTGGAGGAGCTGAGTCCTGACGTGCATAAGAAGCAGAAATTCAGCAGATACCTTTTTATTCCATTACAACACTTCCATATCAGATAAGGTGGCACCTGTCAAATTTCTGCTTCTCGCAACTGTTCAGGGCAGAGACATTCTTCAATGAACTGGTGGCAATTCTGGGCAATCTAAGAAATTAAGAAATATGCCAGGAGAACAAACACTTGCCCGACAATATAGTGCTATGCACACTAATATGCCCAGAGAAGCCATTTATTACTTCTATAAGAATCTACCCTAGTCTGGAATGTTAGATCTGCTCTAACATTAGACATAGTGAACCAGCAAGAAAAGGATATTGGGAAATGGTGGTGAAATGTTTGAGGACTAAACCATATGTGTTAGATGACTTATTCTGCACTAACCAAATTAATGGGGAGCACATTTTCCTATTATCAATTATGCAGCTAAATTTAACTGTCACGGCAGTCAAGCTTTATACATGTTATGGGAAAGCATCCTTGCCCTTCACCTCAAGTCAAGTATTTTGAGCCACTGTTGCATTTAAGACAGTAATCCCACAACAATAACAACAAGAAACATGACTACAATAGTTAATGTTGTAAGGGTGGGGATGCTGATTCATGTCAAATAAAACAATGAGAAATCCTTGTGGTATTTTCTTCAGATTAAAAGATTTTGTAAAGCATTTTAACCAGAGTCCTTTTTAAGCAGAAGAATGATCTGGTCAGAGAATTCATAAACTATCAAAAAAGAGTTGATTGAAGGATCTGTACTTGAAGCTCCCTCAAGCTTTACTTGAAAATGTCCAGAGTTCATTGGAGTTGGGTGGCTATAGCTAGTTTGAATAAATAAATAAATGAAAAAGCAAAACTGCACCCAGTTAGAAGAAAATGATGAGGAAGTCAAGCTATTAGGGGAAATCCAAACAATTGAAGAATCTTCCCCTCACCTGCCTTTCAAAATTTTATTTATCCTTTTCTTAATCAAAATTAGAAGTTGCCCATCTCACTCACAGCATGACTCTGGATAGTGTACAATTAAAAACATAAAAATCATATAATTATTATAACCATTAGCAGGCAGTTAAAACAAGAACAAAATAATAAATAAAAATGAAAGACTTGAGCAGCAAACATTGCCTACTGGCAGGAGAAATGTGCAGTGATTTTTAAGGGAAGATCCTCCCCACTCTGAATATTACACCTTGGGGTTCTACCTTCAGAAAATTAAAATATAAATATATCTGGGAATAATAAAATTTATAGTCTCCAATCTTAGATTTCTTCCCATAGACATTTGAGAATTAATGAGTTTGCAGCAAAGTTTTTTAAGACAGCAATACAAGGATGTATATGTGTGTGTATATTGTTCCATATTTAAGCTTATGCTGCTTAGTTATTGATTAAAGATTGGATTTCTTTGTAGGACATGGTATCAGAACGGTTCCATGTGGATTTAATCACCTTTTCAAGAAATATTTATGGGTGAGCAGGAGATTGAAGTCATGACAACAAGTCTTCTGGTACCCTAAAGACTAACAAATACATTGTGTTGCTTGCTCTTCTTCATGTTGGATTCAGGATTTATTCATCTCTTTCATGCTATAAGATTTTTACACCTTTGAATTGAAACAAACCTAACAGTATTTGGAAATTGAAACTCAAGTTTGTGATTGTGAAGATAGCATTATACCTGTGGAAAGTTCTGTTCGATTAATTAATGAAAGCTACATGGTGAGATCTTTGCAAGCAGTAGCATCCTAGTATCTGTGTAAATACATGTTAAACAGGGCTGAAGGAGAGGAGGAACATTTTAAAAAGAGAGAGAAAGATGTTTGTGAGATACAACATGAATAGCGGTTCTGCAGAGGCTGGACTTAATTATGAAATTCAATTAGAAAGCATCAAGAACTCATTGTTAGTCTCCCTCTGGCAGTGGCAATATTAACTAGTACTATCAACAAAGGAATGATTTGGTGGGGGGAAAAAGAGATTTTTGAGATGCTAGACAGGGTGATTGAAGAGGCAGTTAATTTCCTTTTTTGAAAGCCTATATCCCACCATTCAGGACTTATTTTAAAGAAAAGCAACATGGATGTGTGTGTGCGTGCGTGCGTGTGTGTGTGTGTGCTCATGAGCATATACATTAAAACTGAAATGCAACACATTTTGAGAATCAGAAAAAGAGACATTTAAATGAGCAAAATTAAAGCGATTTCAATTTCAGTGTATTTGACTAACTCTGAAGCCCCTTTACTCTAAGGGTGTTAAGGAGTAAGCTCTATTTAATTCAGTAAGGCTTACTACAAAGTATGCATGAATCAAATGATGCAGTAAGAATAATGTCAGGTTGCTTACTAGAGAGGTGTGGGTAAGAGCTGGGGAGGGAGGCACTAGAATGGGGGGAGGGAGAGTGTTAGTTACCACGGATCATTTTTTTCTCATCCCAACGGGCAGAATAAAGAGCAGGAATATAAATGACAGGAGACATTACTTTATTGAATTTTAATGTTCTTTTGATGCATTAATATGGAAATGCTGAATTTGTCTCTCTGTGTGGAGCGCTGGGATATTAAAAAAAAATAATGGTTGAGGAGTCTTGCACCTAAGCTGCTGTTAAGAAAGTTACAAGCTTCTACTATCCTTTAGCAGAAGTCTATCCTTCTGTCCCTCTCAAGTATTTTGTTGTTTAGTTATTGAATCGGGCTTCCTATCGTTTCCAGAGGGAGGAGGGGAAGTACATGACCTATCTGCCGCTGATACCACAACCTCTTGGACAACTGTGCTATTATAGAATAAAGGATTCTCCTCACAGATATGCAATTTCCCAGCGAGGTGCGTCTTCTAAGTCTTTTACAAATTATCTCCCGCAGAATTCTTCTATACAGTATATACTTGCGCAGAAGTAGCCTCTCTCCATTCGGCAGAGAGAGTTTTAGTACCGGTCGGGAGAATATCGCAGTCCCACGTTCGCGGGACAAGGAGCCACCTTGGGCAACTGCATATACGCGGACTAAAGTTACTGGGCACTTTGGGGAGGCGGCATCCCAGGATCCCCAAATGGTTCGGGGAAGGCCTTTTTGGTCTTTTAAAAACATCGCTCGGCGGAAGGTCCCCTCCCCCTCCTTTCCCCATCCCGAGGGACCAACAACTGAGCCTAGGAAGCCAAGGATCCCCACCGGCCGGCCAGGAGAGCCGAGCGGAGGCGCTCGCCTACCTGCCCGTTCTTGCATAGATCTGCCCACATGCTGGTCCCGTCGCCGCCGCGCATCAGGACGTGGTAGGTGAAGAAATAGGTGCCCGGGATGTTGCAGGTGAACTTGCCCGTGGCGGCATCGTAGTTGTTTCCCAAGTTGGTTACGACGTCGTCGAACTTGAGTATCTCGTAGCCCTCGTGCGGGTTCTTCAGGCCGGCGTAAAAGGCCACGCGGGGCACCATGGTGTAAGTGGCCGCACTGATGGCCCCCGTGCTCAGCCCCGGTCCAGGCAGCCCAGGCGGACCGGTTTTGCCAGGATCTCCTCTCTCTCCCGGGGGACCCCGTGGGCCCGGCGGGCCCGGCTCACCTGGGGGCCCCGGCGGGCCCGGCTTGCCCGGCCGCCCCGGCTTGCCCTGGGGCCCCTGGACGAGGGTCGATGGCGGGGGCAGTCCGCTGTGGTCGCTACTGGTGCTGCTGAGGCTTTCGGCGCCCTCGCTGCGAATGCTGCTAGCGCTGGTCGTGGTGCTGGTCTTGCCCAGGTAGGGGTCGCAGACCATGCGGCAGGTGCCCAGCATCTCGTAGTGTCCGTCGATGCCCACGGAACTCACCAGCACCGGAATGAGGATCACCAGGATCAAGATCATCACCACGCCGATGGCCCCGGCGAGCAAAGTTTTCCGGCCAATGCTCAGCCGCTGAAGGGGCTGGACGCGTTGCCTCCCCGTGGTGGAAATGGTGACGGATGGCCGGGGCAAGCTGGCAGGAGAAGAAAAGCGGCGGGCGGGGAGGGCAGAGAGGAAAGGAGGAAGAAAACTTCAGGAAAGGAGGAAGAAAGATCTCCCGGGTGGGGAAGAGGAAGTAGAGGGGTGTTCTTGTGCTGTGTGTGTGTGTG
>JAEANM010004261.1:0-21051 GCA_017656035.1 Myanophis thanlyinensis
ATAAATAAAATAAAATAAAAGATAATCAGATAGGTAGAAGTAGAGTGCACTTCCTACCTAATGCAAGATATGTCGCTTAGGTTTCTCCCTATACAGACCCACCAGATACTCTAGGATTGAATTAAATACACTATAAAGGTTCTCGAATACCCTGGTGACTCCAAAGGGTTAACAGGAGAAAGTTAATGTCTCAGCAGGTTCAGTCTCCTTCGATTCATCTGATCTTTTGCTGATAGTGTTTCCTCCAGGGAGAAACTGGCTTGATTTGCAAAGAAATTAAATTGAGCTAGGGATCCTTGCTCCTTCCATACTCTTGGGACCCCTGCTGGCAAGCAAGAAACTAATACCTTTTGGAAGTGGATGATTGGAGAAAATGTGAATGTGATTCCTTAAGACTTTTAAGCTGAGAAATAGTTACAATGCATTTTATAGTTAAAGCCAAGTTTTGAAAAATAATTTAGAGTTGCACATTTTCCTATCATTTTTTTTAATTGATAATCAAAAAGATAAAGGGAAAAACACAAAAGTAATAGTGGTGGTGATACATTGTCAAAGAGAACAAAAAAGAGCATGTAAAAGTGCTATAAAAAGTGAAAAAAATACAACAAAAAATAAACATAATATGATGTGACATAATTATAATTAAGATGTATTTTATAGTTAAAGCCAAAGGAATTCTGAAAAATTAATTCAGCTCTGAGTGAGATATTTTCTTATCTTTAATGACCAGTTGTTGTGATACTGATAATCCTTGTTCTACGCCCCAAAGCAGTAAGTGAGACTTGATCCATTGTTCATGCATTGTGGTAAGCCATAATTTCCTTAACTGTGGTAAAGAAATAAATAATAATTGAGTGGAGAAGCAATAAATTAGCTTTTCTTAAGAAGTCTGAAGGAAATTGAGGAATGGATTTTCAACATTTAACTGGAAAACAATTTCATCTGGATCTTTTTTGGAAAGTAGACAAACTTTGAAGATTGGGTCTATGATATTTAACCAGACAACAATAGATAAGAGATGGTCGTAAGAAACAAACATGGATATTTAATCCAGGACAAATCACTGTTATCTTTTGGGATAACTTGGCTATAGTAAATTTTCTATGAGTTGATTGCAATAACAGTTTATTATCAGAGGGTTTTAAAACTGTAATCTTATTTTTTATTATTATTGTTCTTGTTAACTACTTGGTCATGAAAATAGTATATAGATAGCAAACTAATAACTTGCAAATGGATTTAGTACTTTGAAAAATGGGAGGGGCTGTTTCACATGAGTGAGAAACTACTATTGTATATTAATCAGTATTCAACTAGGACAGATAATATGTGTCTGTCGGGTTTTTTAATGCACTTTTTAATGTCTTGTGCTTTTTATCTTTGTTGTTGTTTATTGAAAGACAACAAATTTTTGAAGTTTTGAAGTTGTATTTTGTACTTTAACTATTTTGTGGCTTAAATAAAAATAGAATAACAAAAAGGAATAAACAGTAATTGACAAGAATCACTCCAGCATAGCGGAAGGTATACCTATTATTCAGTTTGCAATACCATATTTGGGGCAATTTTCTGTTGGCAACATTCAGAGCAATTTGAATTCAGAAGATCAGTATGAATAAGCAATAGTGCGAAATATAAAAAGCTCCCAACATTTAATTTTTATAGTCATTTATTTATTATTATTTATTTATTCAATTTAAATAGCAACCCATCTTACACATGTGAATCTGTGTGGCTCACAACAATTAAGATAACACCAAAACACAGTAAACAAAATACAAATAAAAACAACAAAGATGTATACAACTATATTAAAAAAACCCATAGAATATAATTAATGGCAGACTTACTGTACAATCGTTTATAACATTCATACAACTTACAATTACAATTGGGACCAGAATTTCCATTGCTAAGTGAGGTGATTGAGTCACATCTGCCTTTAGCCATGCTTATTAAGGTGAATCATTGCAGTTGTTGTGACTCACACAGTCATTAAGCGAATCCAATTTCCCTATTGACTTTGCTTGTTGGCAGCCAACTGGGAAGGTTGCAAATGAAGTTCACATCACTTGGGACACTTTAGCCACTGGAAATATGTGCTGATTGCCAAGCATCAGAATTTTGATCATAGGGGAAGTTGCAATAGTTGTAAGTGCCAGGACCAATTTAAGTCACCTTTTTCAGTGCTGTTGAAACTTCAAACAGTAGCTAAACAAAGGGTTGCAATCAAGGACTACTGAACAACTACTAAGCAGGGCCTTGCTACCAATTCATTATTTTCTCTTAAGCCCAGTCTTCTCTCTATTTCAAAATTAAAAAAATACATCAGAGAAATATAGCGTGATCATCTTGTGAGGAGGATCAGATGCTTAAACAGGTTACTTAACCCACCAAACACTGCAAACCCCATTTCATTGTATTCCTGAGCAACCATTTGACCCCTAGTACACATCATTTCCCCATCCCTGTAAATGCTTAAGCTCCTCCTATTCTCATGGATTCTGCCCAGCAAAATCCCATCTAAGAATTTTACACATCTAGCATCAAAGACCTAGCCACGTTTAAAATTGGAAGAGGAGATTGAAGGAAGCAGGCTAGGGAAATAACGTTGGCCAGGAAAATTAAAGCGTTAAAGACTTCTAGCCAATCTTTTTCTGTAAGTGCCCCTTTTGAGGATATAAATATTTGCACAAATTGTTCGTTTGAAGTTCCAATCTAAAGAGGTTCTTTTAATATGTGCAAAATTATTTTTATGTTTTAGAATACATCTTACAGATTTGGGGGTTTTTTCTCTCCAAAATATTATTTTCCTCCAAAAATGGCTGAATGTTCTCCCCCACCAAATAATTTTACATTGTATCCAACTGTAATGCTTAAGGGAATAAAATTGAATAAATAATGGAACTGAAGCATTTCTTCAAGCAGCAACTTAATTGGATCAGACCATTAATGCCCCTTTTACTTGAGTAACTTAAAAGCAAAACTAGATTGCCAAATGTTATAATCCCCTCTCTTATAGAAAGATATAGTGGCTGTCAAAGCATTGTTGAAATGGCAGTTTGTTTTGCCTGTAAAATGCATAAAGATGCTTGCCTTTGTGGAATTTAAGGAATGAAAATGATGCACTTGCGTTTAGAGAGCTGGAGATGTGGGTTGGCTTGGACTACGGAAGAAATGTCTTTCAGCAGATGCTCTTCAACAAAGATTGGCAGAAGAAAATAATACAGGAGACCACAGTTAAGATCAGGAACTGGACTGGAGTTGTGTTGCCTCAACTGCATTTCTCTCTGGTAGGACAATATCTCCTCGAGTCTCATTCACATACTGACAATACACAGACCTCTTAAGTTCAGACAGGTGGCAGCTTTTGTGCCACTACTTTTTCCTCTGGTCATGCTCAAAAGCCAGGATCCTTGGCTGGCTTAACCCTTGGGTGGAAAGAAGAACCCTAGCCATCTTTCATTCCCCCATCCCGCCCCGCCCCAGAAAGAGCCCCTTCAGGGAATCTCCCACTGCGCTTTCCAACTCAGGGCCGGGTAGGGGAAAAAAGAGAACCCGGAAAGTAATTCGGATTCCTTCCACTTCTCCATTCTCGTTCTTACTCCGGGCTTGAGCCATTGTGTCGTTCGGTCGCCTGACTCACCGCTGCTCTACGGATCTCGCTCTTCGCCGCCTCCCGTCTCCCATACGGGGATCCCTTCAGCAGTAGCAATATCCCTTCAACGAGAGCCACGGGGTTCGGACGGAAAGATTGGATCCCTTTGCCCGTCTACCACCAACTTCCTGTGAAGGCCGCCGACAGCTGCGGACGCGCCTTGCCAGTGGCGGGGGGGGGGGCTAGAAGAGTGATCGTGGCGCGGAGACCCCACAGCGCCCAGAAGAGGCAAGAAGGGGCGCCCCGTGTGGGTGAGTGGTGGTGGCAGCGGCCGCTAGGCGGCGTCGTGGAGCGCGATCACCTTACTCCCCGGGCTCGCTCGAAGCTTTCAGCCACAACCTGAGACTCGTTTCAGCGCCTGCTGCCCCCCAATTTCTTGCCTGCCCAAGATCCGTCGCTCGCTGCCACCGCCACCGCCGCAGCTGGGCAAGACCGCAAAGGTGAAGTTTCTCAGAGAGCTACTCCAAGCACGCCGCGACTGGGGCTGAAGGAGGCGAAGCTCGCCCGCCTGCCCGCCGTCCTTCCTCTCGCCGTGCTGTCGCGGGGCTCGAATCCGCGGGACTCGACTGGGAAGCCCCGCGCATCGCCAAGTGCAGCCTGAAGGGAACTTCCACCCACCAGAGAGGGATACGCGTCCCTCAGGAATTCCGGGCAGAAAACCACTGAATATAAGGAAGCAACCAGAGCAGCGGTTACTCCTGCAACTGCGGAGTACCCCGTCGGCTCTATCCAGGACGTTGCCGCGGCCAAGCACCCGAGTGCAGGCTGGTTACCGCACCCCAGTTCCGGTTATCGACACGAACCTGGCTGAGTTTGATCCCGGGACTAGAGAGCTTCACTCAAAGGGGGCACCACCAAAGCATCTTATCTACATCACCGCTCTCACATCTGCAAAGCGTGGCTCCCTGCTGGGCTTGCCTGCAGACTTGGTACTTATCAAGACCGCGATAGATAGCCTGTGCCGTTGCAGAAGGAAGCCACCCCTTGCAAGACAGCTGGCCAGCGACAACCCAAAACTGCAAATGGGAGATTCCCAAGTAAGCTGACCTTATCCTGCTTTTGTGCCAGCCCACTGTCATCAAAAGAGAGCAGCAGCCAAACCGGCGGGGTCCCTTGTGTTTCAGCATCACCCTCTCCTAAGACAATGTTTTAAATAATCAAATAAAGATTGTACAATCATCTGGATTTTATTTGTGCTGGTGTCTGGCAGTTATCCAAGGCAGCGGCATAGAAAATACCTCTCTAGATTCAGCGCCATTGGTCTCCAACAACTGCCTGTGCCAAGTGGAAGAGACCACCAGCTACTCTCTGCTCTGCCAAGGATTGCCTAGGTTGGGTCACTTGCATGAAACTGACAGTTTCCACACTAAGACCAGCCTTTGTTCTACTAACCACACGGAGTGTAAGGAAATCTTCTCGTCAGGATGTCGGTTGTGCGAAGAAAGTTTGGTGATGACTATCAGGCAGTGGTGGCTGCACCATCCCATCGGAAACGCCAACGCTTTGTAGACAAGAATGGCCGCTGTAATGTCCAGCATGGCAACCTGGGCAGTGAGAACAGTCGCTACCTTTCTGACCTCTTCACCACTCTGGTGGACCTCAAATGGCGTTGGAACCTTCTAATTTTCTTGCTGACCTACACTGTTGCTTGGCTGGTGATGGCCTCCATGTGGTGGGGAATTGCTTACTTGCGTGGGGACCTAGATATACACCAGAGCCCCAGTTCGGGACATAGCCCCTGTGTGGCTAATGTCTACAACTTTCCTTCAGCCTTCCTCTTTTTCATTGAGACAGAAGCCACCATTGGCTATGGTCATCGCTACATTACTGAGCGCTGCCCAGAAGGAATTGTGCTTTTTCTGTTCCAGTCGCTGCTGGGCTCTGTGGTAGATGCCTTCCTCATCGGATGCATGTTCATCAAAATGTCCCAGCCCAAGAAACGTGCTGAAACTCTAATGTTTAGCCGTGCTGCTGTCATCTCTCAGCGGGATGGAAAACTCTGCCTTATGTTTCGGGTGGGCAACCTCCGCAACAGCCACATGGTCTCAGCCCAGATCCGTTGCAAACTCATTAAGGTGGGTGAAAGGATTCCCTGGAAGGGAGGGAGGCTCATGGCGGGTAAAATTCTTCTTGCATCTTGGCAGCTCTGCTTTAGGATATAGCAAAGCACCCTGTCTTTAAGCTTCAGAGCTAGCTTTCTGTTCTAAGGCTATTTATTTTTTCCCTCTGTGCAAAAGAGGAACAAAGAGCTAGTGGGGAAGGCAAGCACATTTCATACATGGTAATGGGTGGTAAAGGAAGGCTGCTGTATAAATAATACACATCAATAGATATTAAACCAAGAATAAATGGGTTCTAAAAAAGATGCTGAAATAAGCTTAGGGAGTTGTAGCAGATGCCCCAAGCATAATAAATGTTCACTGTTACTGGTACTAAAATATATGCTTTGTGATATTTGGTAAAACATACATATTTCCAGATTTTGCTTTGGATATTTAATTTTGAGTATATAACTAGAGACTACAGACTTATAATTGTGGCCTTTTGCACTTATTAGGGAATTGTTTCCAGGAATGTTCATAGGATCAGGGTATGTATTTTGTTAATTTCAATAACTTCAGCTTTTCACAACTTCTCTCTTTAAAAATCAACAAACTTCAAAACCCAGTAAACATTCAATATGCAATCGTTAGAAAATGTCGTGAATTTTTGAAAGTACATCTGAGCTGCTGTAAGTCATTGGTGAACTTTGCTATTGAGTAGCCCATCAGTTTTATTAACACACAAATAAAAATTAGGAGAATGTGCTAAGGTTCCATCACAAATGCCCTATGGCTTATGCTTTTGAGTTTGGGTTGCATGATTTAAGCAAGGGCTTTATCCAAAATGTTTATAAAGCCAGCTCTGAAAGACAGAGAAAACATGCTAAATAGAAGAATGTCTTTAAGCGCATGCAATATGCCTTTCCACTTTTCCTCTGCTGCCTTGGCTTGTGCCTACATATGTTCTGCAGTACCAATAGTTGGTCAGTGCTTTCTGCTTTGACCCCACCAGTTGGAGAGAATAGATTCTAGACCTTTCCGTTTCTGCAGGCAACTGGTATTACTGCCAGAGCTGCCTGACAATCTGTTCAACATAGAAGCCCTCGCCCAAACCAATTTACACCCAGCCCACTCTCTTCCAGGTCAGAATCACTGTAATAACAGCGAGAGCAAACAATATTCAGAACACCAGCCAGGAGGAAAAATAACACTGAAAATGCTATGGGCAGGGAACCAAACACAGTGAATACCCTTTCTGTGTTCTCTGGAATTGAATATTTCCTACCTATGAATACCTTCCCAGCTCTGCAGGCATGTCTGTCTTTGGCAGCGAGGAATTCAAAATATACTTCCTCTTTAATTTTATGTAGCATGAAATAAACAACTTTCCTATCTGAACCCAAGACTAACATTAGGCTGGGGCTTTGGGGTAGAAATGTAGGCTTCCACACAATACCATCTAAAGAAGAAGGTGTTAAACATCCAGAGTCTAAAACTACATCCAAGTCAGTCAACTGCAAATCTACAGTACCTGAGAAATCAAATGAAGACAGCATTAGATTACCAAATAATACCCTTATGGCAGAATCTGTCAGACAGATCATAATCATAACAAGTTGTAATTATTATTTACTTGTACATCAATGTAACAGCTCAGTGCAATATACTTCCTTCCACCTGAAAAGAAGAAAAGGATTAAAATAATTCTGATATTTGTAAGCAATTTATTGCCCCTACACCGAAGACAAGGGGTCTGGAACAGCTTTGTTTTAGAAAACAAAGAGGAAATCCCAGAGAAACAGAAAGAACAAAAAAAAAAAATCTGCAGTTACTGTGTATCGATTTAGTCTTTTCCTGCCCTGTGCAATGCTGTACATAACATTCATGGACACAAGAAATTATAATAATCACCATATCAGAAGCTAGCAAGACTTGAAATCTTCAGCAGGGTGACTTCCAATTAACCAAAAACAGCTAGGTACAAATCATGCCTATCTCCATTTTGATTTTTTTTATTTCCTCAGACAGCAACATAAGTACTTCTTGTGTCTTATTTTCCTATAGTTTGAATCTCTTTTCCAACTTGTAAAAAGACGGTCTATTTTTAAGCTTCTCACAGTTTTTACAACTGATGTACAAAGGAGGTATATGTGATAAATACAATGGCGGACAGTTATTGCTGAATGGAATTTGTAGCATTAAAGAAATGGCTGCTTTTGTTCTTATAATAATCCGAATGTACTTTTTGTTGCCTCAATATTTTTCAGAAAATTAAGTCACGTACATGTTACTCCCAGATGCAGAAAAGACAGGTATCATTTTAAAAGAAAGCATATAAATTGATTGTTGGATATAATAAAAATAACCCTACTTAATGAAAGCATCAGTAGAAATATTGACCTTTGACAATTCAAAGGAGTTTAGTTTTTTTAATGATAATAGTATAATACTAATTACACTTTCAAGCTTTCAACTTGTGTATAATATCTTTCCAGAGTCTAATGCAAGTCAATAAATACTGCATTTTTAATACTCTTAAACCACAGAAAAATCTGGACATTAATGCCCAAATTGCAATAATACATGAATACCTCAAAAAAAAAACCTCAAATTTAAGTATCCTTTCCCCCATAATTCCATCATCAGAATTCCTCATCTGTAACATGTAGAAATGGCGGGAGTAGTAGATTTACCACTACTTAGTAATAGAACTGAAAGCAGTGAAAACTAAGTCTAATGAATTCCTAATTAAGTCTGGGTCCAACCTGCTAACTTCCTTCTCCCACAATTCTAAGTGGCACTTAGAAGTGGCATTTTCGAGATTTACAGTACAGATAATCCTTGACTTGCAACCATTTGTTTAGTGACTATTCAAAGTTACAATGGCATTGAAAAAAGTGACTTACAATCAATGCTTACACTTATGGCCATTATAGCATCCCCATGGTCACTTGACCAAAATTCAGGTGCTTGACCATGGGAATGCATTTACAAAGGTTGCAACATGCCAGGGTCATGTGATTGCCATTTGCAAACTTCCCAGCTGGCTTCCAACAAGCAAAGTCAATGGGAGAAGTTGGATTCACTTAAGGGCCACATGATTCACTTAGTGGTTGCAGTGATTTGCTTATCAACTATGACCAAAAATAATCATAGAACTGGGCACAATGCATTTCATCACTACTATCTACTACCAGGCAATTCTGGTCCCTCTTGTGGTCATAGGTTGAGGACTATCTCTTCACATATTCTAATATGCCCTAATGGTTACCCATTTCTAATTGTTGAAATTCCATAGTGAATCCTGTTGAACTATGTTGACTTTTTTGTTTGTTTATTTGTTTCTTTGAGTCTGTCTTGACTTTTAGAGACTGCTTGGACTAGTCCCTTGCCCAGTTGTCCGGGCAAGATTTCCATAAGTGCCTATTTCCTAGGACCTAGGACTAAGAAAGTGTAGCTAGCTTTAATACCTCAGGCAGAACTAGAACTCACCATCTCCCAGTTTCTACCCTGGTGCTTTAACCACTACACCAAACCATCACTCTTCACTACACATGTATATATTTGGATTTTAAATAGTTAACTGTAATTAAGTCCCATTGAAACCAATAAGACCAGTTAGTGATGACAAGTCCTATTACTTTCAATAGCAACAAACTATTGAACAAACTATTGGTTTCAGTTCATATTAATTTCTCATCAAATTTTGTTCATAAAATGCATTCCATAGTATAACAGATAGCACCCACCCTAAAACCACAACCAAGGCATTTAATGGATTGCAAAGAAATCTGGCATTCTCAAAGCATTACGCTGGTTTATGTCCTGTAATAAAAGAATGTCAGTTATTATAAAGGGTAATGCTGATAATATTGTGTTACTGTTTATCTTTTTATTTTGGCATATAAGATACTTGTAGCAGCATATAATGTTTTTATTCAATCCTTCCGCATCATCCTTCACAAGAATGATCTTCTCAAGGTCACACCTTTCAAGGTGTGGAACTGAACATACTTTCCTTCCTTCCCTCCTCCTCCTCCTGCTTCTCCTTCTCCTTCTTCTTCTGCAAACTGAATCAGCCACACAAAACTCAGGATGAATTCCAAGGTCTGCTCTTATTGGAGGGCGGCATTTGAAGGAAATCTGCAGCCAGCCAGCCCTTGTTCTTCCTGGCAAGAACTGTTTCCTCCCCATCCTGCTGTAGACATGGCACAAGAGTAGGAAGTGCCTCAAGCTGTCACTCGTGTTGGAACGAGTTGTTCTCTGACTTGTGGCCCCAGTCCAAACCAAGTGCTTTGACTATCAAATGCAAACCCTGGTGAGTGCTGGAGACTTTTGACAGCAGGCAAGTTGTGGCAGTTGGCACCAGCAGGCATCTCAGCACTTCCTAGAGCTGGATTCCAATGGTGGCATTTGAAGGTCAGAAGCAAGATAGGGGATGCACTTCTTCCTTTCCAGCTGAACCAAGCAATCTGAGCATTTCAGCTTTTAGAAGTCAAGTTTCTAGTTCCTAACACACCAGAGTAAACATTAAGGGTCAAGTTTCTGATACCCAGCATTCCAGAGTAAAATGAAAATGATCTGGAACCTTTTCTTTCATGTGTCTTTAACAGTTCTTAAAGAAAATTGAGGTGGCATAGACATTCTTGCCAGTTGGAGTCAAGCTTAATGTTCTACTCTGGAATATATTTAAAAGTATGATTTTGATACCGTACTGGATGCCATTCTGTCAGCTCAGGCTAATTACAGCTCAGTTTAATATAATTTCTCAAACATGGCAATTTTAAGATGTATGAACAGAGCTCCCTAGCCAACCATCATTTTTGGGAGTTGGAAATATATGCTTCTTAAAATTGCCAAGTTTGAGAAGCAAGGCTATAGCTTATCTATCTCAAATAAATGATTCTAAAAGAAAGTGAAATGTTGGGTTTCAAGTAAGACACATCTTTCAGCTAGCTCTCCTATCTTATATTTCAGATCCTGTAAAGAAATTAGTTTGCAGATCCTTGTGCTACAAAAAAACCATATGGTCACCAATGATGGCAAATAGGCACAGTAGTCTGCTGGTATTTCGTGGCATTCTAGATTTCTGCAATTAGCTAAATAACAGTAGCTCACTTCAGCATATGCTCCACAAAAGTATGGACGAAATAAGGATTAATCCTTTCAGATTTTGGATTTAAATCATTTTAGGTAGATTAGGGTGGATTCAGTGCTTTCTTCCAACCTCTCAATCCTGCATTTCCTAAATATCTAGCAACTTGAGTTGTTCTTCCTTGTTGGAATGTCTTACCCTATCCCAAAAAGGCTCTGAGGTTAGATTTTTGATGGTCATGTGTCAGAGAGCACTTTCCACCCAACTTGGATCTCATGGAGAAGCTGGATCTTTCCAAAGAAGGCTACATTCATAAATTGCATTAAACCATGGGTTTTGTGGTATTAATAAGAAATCATAAAACAAAGCAGGCACATCTCACATCTGTTCAGCAATTATTATTTTTTTGCATTAGGAGCAAAAAAGCAATACTGAGCAAGCTCCTGCCTATAGATTACATGAGCTACCGAGCTGTTCACTGTTCATAAAAACAATTGTTGTAAAATATCTAACTCTTGGGAGGCATACATTATGTTCCAAGAATTCAAAACTTCACCTGAAGCCCTGCTGGATTTGAAGGGGATGCACCTGGTGCTATGCCATTTTCCTATGTGTATTTACAACATGTACAATGCTGTGCCATCTTCCTATGTGTATTTTCAGTGTGTACAATGCTGTGCCATCTTCCTATGTGTATTTACAGTGTGTACAATGCTGTGCCATCTTCCTATGTGTATTTACAGTGTGTACAATGCTGTGCCATCTTCCTATGTGTATTTACAATGTGTACAATGCTGTGCCATCTTCCTATGTGTATTTACAGTGTGTACAATGCTATGCCATCTTCCTATGTGTATTTACAGTGTGTACAATGCTATGCCATCTTCCTGTGTGTATTTACCCTGATTCATAGCCAGAATGGCTGGGCTTATTCATTGCACTAAGTCAAAACCAGACAGAAATACATTATGACTTACTGTGATTGATTTTTGTACTCAATGGAGTGGCAAAAAGGAGTTGGAAAGGAAGGAGCCCAAAGGAGAATTTTCCTTTTAGACACTTGGAAAATATTTCAGTAAAGCAAAAAAAAAAAAAACTTATGAGGTTGTCAAAATGCTCAAAAGAGGGTTCACAAAATATATATTAATCAGGAAATTAGCTTTGCAGTATATTGCAAATATACCTGTTATGGTTTGTAATTGTAATGTATAATCTGTGAATGTAGCCTGCTGTGATTTATGTGATAAATAGCGTTACTGGTTCTGTGTTGGGAAAATCCAGACACTCACAGATAGCAGACATGGTTTCTAATAGGTGTCTGGATTTTTGTAACACAAATGAGTGACTCAACAGTAATAAAAGCATAAAATAGTTTAGCATAAAATGTAAGCCCAGTCCTTTTATTTAAATAAGATTAAAAAAAGAACTGTTGAGTACAAAGCATTAGCTGTTCTGTTTAAAACTGCAATCATATCTGCCCACTTATGAATACAGATTAATTCAATCTTTCTTAACACACCATAGGAAGACATGTATAAATTTGCAAGCTGTGGGAATCCAATCCATGTGGTCTGTATTATTGTGGTTTTTGTTTAATTTGTTATGTGAATCCAGGCAGTATGGTTTATCTGTAAACCATGGTCGAGCAAAACATGTCTACTTGTCCAGGAGGGAAAGGCTACTACTGTGCTTGCCCTGTCATCCTAAACTTGATCTTCAAAGACACCACTTTAGCTGTCTGCCTCTGCAAAAGTGGCATTTTTCCAAGATCAGCCTGATAGTAACCTTTGCTTAGTCCTACCAATGAGCGCACAGGAGGAAAATGCGATACCAGTGGTGGCAAACCTTTTCAGCACAAAGTGCCAAATGTGAGCGCATGCGTGCCTTCTGCACATGTATGCAGCTTCCAGGCATGCGTGATTTGTGTGCATGCACACCTTTTGCACATGTGTGGTTTGTGTGCGATTCATGTGCATGTGTGCCTTTTGTGCATGTGTGCCTTTTGTGCATTTGCCTTTCATGCATATGCATATTGCAGTCATGCACACATGTACAGTCGGACAGGAGTCACACACAGAGTCACACGTGCATGAGCAGTCATGCGGAAGTCACATGCATATGCAGTCGTGCAGGAGTTGAGCACACATGCACACGTGCAGTCGGTGAGTTGGGGGTGACAGCAGAGATGACTCAGCAAGCTGGCTGGGGAATTCTGGGAGTTGAAGTCCAAACATCTTAAAGTCACCAAGGTTGAGAAGCACTGCTATAAAGGATGTTGCCAGGATGATTGTGGTAGATCTATATGAACTGGTGTGAGACTGAGGAGCATGGAGAGTGCTGGTCCATAGAGTAGCCAAGGGTTGGACACCACTGAATGGCTAACAATGTTGATGATGCTGCTGTGCCCTACCACTTGTGGTTGGAGGAATGGATCCTGTCTTAGGTCAGGCCTTATGGGGAATCTGATCCAAACTGTTCAGTAAATTGTGGAAGTAGGCTGACTTTAAATCTGTCCCAATAAAATGCATTTTGCCATTGAGTTCTACGTTAACATCTCCCAGCTTAGTTTTTTTTATCAAACCTCTGCAGTTTGCAAAGTGCTCTGAATATTACTGAAAAAAATTCCCTCCCTTTTGCTGCTGCAAAATCAGTTCTTAATTTGCTGAAATTATTTCTCTTTCATTCCGTTTATCTTTAGTCACGACAGACACCAGAAGGTGAATTCTTGCCACTAGACCAATGTGAGCTTGATGTTGGATTTGGAACTGGGGCCGACCAACTGTTCCTCGTTTCTCCTCTAACCATCTGTCATGAAATCAGTGACAGGAGTCCTTTTTTTGCCCTCTCACAAAGATCCCTAAGGAGCGAGCAGTTTGAAATTGTCGTCATCCTTGAAGGCATTGTTGAAACCACGGGTAAGTGATACAATCAGATGCCTACCCCATATAAACTTAATATGGGAGTATTACTTTGATGTTGCATTTTCTATTTATGATACACCTTGTAAGTAAATGGAAGGTTTTTGTGGGTATGGAAACAGGGAGACAGATGTGACTTTCTGTAATGGTATGTGAGAATGACTGTGAAAGACAACAGAAAGAATGCAGATTAGATAATCCTCATGCAAAAGGGATCTCAGCCCACCCGAAGGGTTTCAGAAGAGATTCTCCCAAGTTTTCTAGAGAAGTAAAAGTAAAGGAGGAGAGAAATACTTTCAGACTTGCAAGATTCTCTAAATGTAATCTTACAATAATGGTGAAGTTAGTACTCATAGTTGCACTTCTTATTTTGACTACTTCAAAGGGCTAACACTTCCCTAATGCAATGGTTTGTGTGCTAGGACAGAGGTGAAATAGGAACCAGATTCTTAGCAATTCTTCAACTCAAATCTGATGCACATCCCCAGTAATAAATTTCTCAATTGGGGAAGTATATAATAAACATTCTTATTCTCCCTTTTTATTTACTATTTATTATTACATAGCTCAGTGAACATTGGGACATCTAACTCAAGGCTATTCACATTAATAGGAAATAGTCCATTGGAGTATCTGGAAAGGAAAGCTGCAAATGTCAAGTCAGCCCTGATAGCAGTTGATAGTTAAGAGTCTTGGGTAGACCATCAAAGTTAAATTAATTAAATAAATCACAGTTCAGTTTAGTGTGGAGAACTGTTATGTGAATACAGTTTATATAATCTACCTACAAGCTAGTTAAGATTCCTCATGTGGATTCCAACATGCTTGGAAATCGATCTTTGATTTTGGAAACTATTTAATCTGTGACTACTATGATTTCTTCAGTATTGAAAAAGAAGTTGTTGCCATCTGCCCCAAAATGATAATTTTTTTAATATGAAAGTTTCCACATGCTTTAAGACATGTCCTGTATTAGAAGTACATTCATCTTACTATTGAATTCTGGCTAATATTTATCTCTCTTTTCCCTCCTCACCCGTATAGCACAATTGAATACTTTGCTGATAAGTTTCTCAATTATAAGATAGGGAATTCTTAGTTAGCAATAGAAGAGATTCTGTAGCTCAAGGTTAAACTGTGAGATACTTGGTGTTCTTTGAGTTTGGTAGCTTTCCTGCTGACATTTCATTACCAAACTAGGTAACATCATCAGGGATGCCACCATTGTAAATTAGCAGGACAAATGAATAAGAAAGAATTTAAGGCCTTATTACAATCTTTAAACCAGCTACACTCAGAGGAAGCTGCTTCATTATGCATAATACCTTGATCAACCCTGAGCATTTTGATGTCATTTGCCTGCTGCCATGCATTGAGTCCTCCCTTTGTTCAGTCTTAAAAGGCAAGTGGGATATGCAACCAGTTCATTTACAATGAGTGAATGCAATATTTTTAAAAAAGCCAAAAAGGTGGCCATGTCTATGCAATGAAAGCCCTCCCCCCCTACTTCTTTTACATGCTTTTACATGCAGGTCATGGATGCCCCTTCCCACACATCCTATACTCACCACTTAAAAATAGTGAAGAACCTCCTCTGTCCTTTATGCTAAGCCCCAAGACTCAAATAACAAAAACAGCTGGTACAGAAAGTTAATTATGTGACCTCTAGCACGGCCATTCTGATTCAGGGGCACCTATTTAGTGAAGCAACACTAGAAGTGTGTAGATGCTTTTTTAAGTTCTGACATATTTACCATTGGTAAAATAGAGGGGACCTTTTGCCTTTGAAGTTAAGAAGGGGAAGAAACTCCCTCTCCACTGGGTTGTAAATTGTTCTAGGGCTTAATCAGAGCCAACTTTCTCCAGATGTCAGCTGCCAGCTCAGCTGCAATACCTGCCTTCAAATTCTGCAAAAACTCTGCAGGAATGATTGTTCTTTGGAATGGCTCCTATTAAAAGACAGAGTACCTCTAAAATGAGCTGGTGGAGACAAGAAAGCTCCTTTGCTGATTACTGTATATTTCCTAGGTTTTTTATTTATTACTCTCTTGGTAGCAAAACTGCTGGGAAAAGATTTCCTTCTCTATTATTGCATATTTTTGTCCTTGCCGGAAGACAAGATGTTCCCTATGAGAAGTTGTTCCTGGCAGCTGATGACTCAACGAGAGCCTTCATCAACCTGGTGCCCTAGTGGGTATAAAGTCTACAACTCTTGCAATTCTTGTATTTCAGAACTTTTGGGCAGTTGCCTAGAAAATAAGCATCTAGAAAAAGATATTGAGATTCTAGAAAGAGTGCAAAGAAGAGCAACAAAGATGATTAGAGAACTGGAAGCTAAAATGCACCGAAGAAGGGTCCCAGGAATTTAATTCAATGGAAAGAAGGAATAAGGGTGGTATGATAGTAGTGTTCCAATATCTAAGGGGTTTCCCCAAAGAAGAAGAGGTCAAGCTGTTCTCCAAGGCACCTGGGGGAAGGACAAGAAGCAGTGGAGGGAAACTAATCAAGGAGAGAACCAACTTAGAACTAAGGAGAAATTTTCTGACAGGACAATTAATTGGGGGAAATGACTTACATCCAGACCAGTATGGAATTCAATTTTTTTTTAAAACTACTGGTTCTTTGGGTGTGGCTGGGGGGGGGGGGTCGTGTGACTGGGTGGGCAGTTTCTGTAAGCAGGGCAATAAAGATTAGGCTTGAAACAACACCATAATGTTTCTTTCCTGCCTTCCTTACAGGATTAACCCTGTAAAGTGGAAAAAATAAAAGGACATTTCTTCTAAGAACTGAACTGTTTAGAAAATTTAGTACCAGATCTAGCGAACCTGCTAGAACCTGCTGAATTTCACCTCTGATCCAGATGTTATGGGGCTCCAAGACTGGAGGTTTCAGCTCATTTAATGGTTTTATATTGGGTTTTAAATTTATTCTCTTGTATTTTTTATCTGCTGTAAACCGCCCCGAGTCCCCAGGGAGAGGGGGCAGTATATAAATTTAATAAATAAATAAAATAAATAAATGATGGAGGAGGACAAGGAAGAATCATTGCTCAATAATTTTTTTACTGAATCTTAACTTAGAACATAAATAAGTCTTGGTTAAGTATGGGTTGAACTTTTCTCTAAGTACAGCATGCTGATATACCATATTCTTCTTTGGGAGTAGTGAATCTATCAAGAAAACAGGGCAAATTCAAACAAAACTACAGTTTTCCTGACACAAGGTACACTTGTAGTTTTCCCCCTAGTCAATGATTGTGTGACTTAGAATTGTGTATACATTTTCATTTAGGATTTCTTATGGTTTATATATCATTTGTTATTTATTTATCATATTTTGAAACTGCCCATTTTGCTCACAAAGTGACTTTGGGCAATAGAAATATTACTTTGAATATTGAATATAGAAGTATAATAAAATATAAATGTATTTCAGATGTTTTGAGATTTTCAACAATTCTTTATTACCTTCTTTAGGACAAAAAACTTCTGAGATGCTTTACACATTCCTAAAAAGAGAGAGGCCAAACACCAGAGGTGAAATTCAGCAGGTCCTAGCAGGTTCACTAGAACCAGTAGTAAATTTTCTAGGCAGTTCAGAGAACCGGTTGTTAGAAGAAATCTCTTTTTGGTTTTTTTCCACTTTACAGGGTTAATCCTGTAAGGATGGGGGGACGTCAATGGGGGGAAGCCATATTTGCTTAACAACTGTTAAGGAGTATAGTTCTCCGTTAGGAGAACGAGTACACAACGGACCATTTTTGAGAGTAATATGGTATATTACACAACACACTATACAGTTTCACTGAGTAGTAAAAATAGATTTTTAGTTTAATGAAATTAGATTTTAAGCAAAGTCCATCTATCAGGCCAAAGTCATACACAATTCAATCAATCAGTCTTCAAAACAGTTCAGTTGAGTTCAGTAATATTCACAGTAACAAATACAAACTCCAGAAACCAAAACCCACTCCAAACAATTCTCTTCCAGAAAACCACACTCAGAAACCACAATCAGAAACCCACAATCAGAAGTGATTCTGGCATCTTATAGCTGCTTGATTAATTAGCAGCCACTTAGAGTTAAAGCAACAGTACATTTTACATCTTAAAATGATAATCCTGATTTATATATTGCCTACCCAACTACTGCTAGAGTTTACATTCCTAACAACGACCATAAGTTTCACTTCACAAGTGCAGTGATTAACAACTACAGCCAAAAAAAGATAAAATGGGACACAATTCACTTACCAACTGCCTTTCTTAGCAATGGAAATTTTGGGCTCAATTGTGGCCCTAAGTTGATGACTACCTATAGTTGGATATTGTTGGACATCATGAACATGCAGCTTTTGTGGCACTTTGAGTTGTTCCAAAACTGTGCTAATTCTCATAGGGCCAAGCGAAAACTATAACAAATTAGAGTCTACCACAAGCAAAGGCCAGATATAAACAAACCAACCTCCTCAAAAAAAGGGAGCCAAGTAGGCCATTTGCTAAGGTGGAATGAAAAGCTAATCATAGTAACCTCCTTTTAGGAAAAATAAAGGGGGGGGATGATTTTCCTGCATAGATACCCCTTGACAAGATTGTTCACTTAGCAACTGTTTCAAGTTACAACACTCTCCCTCCAAAGGTACTTACTGTTCTGTACCATATATGGTATAAGGGAGACACCAAGTCTGGCGCGGAGAATCAGAGAGTGGGAGAATCCTGCTCTCTGATTGGATAAAGCGCGCTTTGTAAATACTATAAATAACTGTAAATTCCGAGCCATTCTTGTTCTTGTTGAGTGCTTTTGCTTGTAATAAAAAGAGCTGATTTCACTGAAGCTTTGTGTGGTCTCTCTATTCTCGCAACAAAACACTGGCGACGAGGATGGGATATAGGAGACTGAAGGAAACAAGCGAGAAAAGCCTCAACAGGTTCCACAATGCCAACGCACGCACCGCCGGCACCGTTTGACCCAGATTCAGAAGAATGGGAGGCATTCATGATTAGGTTCAGAAGTTACCTAACTGCAAATGATTTAGAAAGAGCAAGCTATGACAAGAAGAGAGCTCTGCTGATCGGGTACTGCGGACAACGAACTCTTCGCCTGGAAAAAGGGATAGTTTCTCCACAATCGGTGGAGACAATGCCGTGGGCAGAGTTGCAAAAAATATTAAAAGAGCACTTCGAGCCAACACCATCCAGGACAGTGCTCAGACACAAATTTAATGAAAGAAACCAGAAAGACGGTGAATCAGTAAATGATTATATCGCAGAGCTGAGAATGGCCGTGGAAAAGTGCGACTTCAACGACCTGGAAGATCGACTAACAGATCGGTTAGTGTGTGGGGTGAAAGACCCCCTCCTCCAGCAAAAATTACTTGCCAAGCCAGAATTGACCTGGAAAGTGGCCGTTGGCATTGCGAGAGCTGTGGAATGCGCAAAGAAATCATCAGCATCCATAAAGCAACCGCAGAAAACAACGCAGAGCGAAGGCCCACCAGGTTCCAAAAAGGCAGGAAACATGAATCAATTGAGTGATGATAGCGAGAGTGAGCCAAGCGCTGATGAAGGAATCTACTATCAGAACAGACAACCCACCAAGCGTTGGGGAGAGGGTGCATGCCAAAGATGCGGTGGAAGACACCCCCCAATGCAGGTTTAAAGATGCCATTTGCAGGAGGTGTGGAAAGAAGAGACATCTGGCATGAATTTGTTGCGCAAGCAGGCCAGCAGCGTTAGCAGAAAAACCATTCCAAAGAAGCAGGGGAGCTGAAGGAGAGTTTCCCAGAATGAAAAGCAATGAGCAAAATAAACATAAGACTAACCACATCCGAGTGTTTTTAAACAGAAAAAGAGGTGCCCAGAAAATAAGAATTACCATCAACATCGCAGGAAGACCGTGCCATTAACCATTATTGCATGGAAAAAGCTTCAACAATTAGTGCCTCAATTGCGAAAAGAACAGTTAAAACCTCAAACATCAGTAATCAGCGATTACCAAGGTAAAAGAATTCCTGTGTTGGGGCGGCAAACTGTTCAAGTCGAATTTAAAACTTTCAAGGGGCCATTAGAATTAACAGTCATTGAGAAAACCCTGCCCAGCCTTTTGGGACTCAAGTGGTTTCAAGCCCTGGGTCTGCATATCGAGGGAGTGAACAGAGTGAACTCAGCAGCGCCGGCCGGAGACTTCCAGGACTTGATGGAAGAATTTGCAGAGCTTTTCGCCGACGGGTTGGGCAAGTATAAGGGGAAACCTATTTCATTTAACTTAGACCCCAATATCACCCCAATTAGGATTAAACCAAGGAGAGTTCCCTTTGCTCTTAGGAGCAAGGTTGACGAACAAATTGATAAACTGTTAAAACAGGGAATTTTAGAACCAGTGGAACATGCAGCATGGGAAACCCCCATAGTGACCCCCATAAAGCCAGACGGGTCTGTTAGATTATGTGGAGATTATAAATCGACTGTGAACAAGGCGATGCAACAAAGTGCCTATGTGGTTCAGCATTTATTGCAGGAGTTATGCCTGGTGGTCAAAAATGGACGATGCCATAGAGAAGTGGGTAGCAACATGTTCCCCATGCCAGGATTCCAGACCAAATCCACCCGCAGCACCCTATAGAGAGTGGGAAAAGCCCCGAGGGCCCTGGTCTCGAATTCATATAGATTATGCAGGTCCCATGCAGGGGCAAACATTTTTGATAATTGTAGATGCCTTTTCAAAATGGCTGGAAGTAGTTAAAATGAAGTCAACCACTGCAGAAGCCACCATAAAGGCGTTAAGATGGGTATTTTGTTGCAACCAAAGTTCCAGTGATTCAGCATTTATTGCACCAGCTAGGGGAAGGTAAATTATTTGCCAAATTGGATTTTGGCCCAGGCCTATCAGCAACTTCCGGTCTGTCCAAAGACAGCTGAGGCCCAAACTATCGTTACACATAGGGGTGCTTTCAAATGTACCCGGCTCCAATTTGGAGTCAGTGTGGCCCCAGAACTGTTTCAAAGTCTAATGGAGTGACTGTTAGCTGGATTGCCGGGGGTGGTACCCTACTTTGACGACATCTTGATCTCAGCATCCTCCAAAGAGGAATTAAGACTGAGATTAAGGAAAGTATTTGCAAAACTGCAAAGTTCAGGGCTATGGCTTAAAAAGGATAAATGCCAACCGGGTAAAAAACAGGTGGAATTTTTAGGATATTTAATAGATGGTAAGGGCATCCACCCCACTAAATCTAAAACGGAAGCAGTACAAAAGGCACCATCTCCAAAAAACCAAGGGGAATTACAAGCATTCCTGGGCTTGTTAAATTTTTACAGTGCATTTTTACCGCACAAGGCC
>JAEANM010004262.1:0-21051 GCA_017656035.1 Myanophis thanlyinensis
ACTTACCTGTGGTCGTGAATGGCTGCGTAAGCATTTCACTGCATATTGTACCATGTATGAGTGTGCATGTGACAAATAAAATTTGAATTTGAATTTGAATTTGAAAATTATATTGCTATGCAAGACATTTGTTAAGGCAGTTTTGTCCCATTTTATGACCGTTCTTGCCACAGTGGTTAAGTGAAGCATTGCTACTGTTACATTAGTAACATGATTGTAAAGTGAATCATGTTTCCACATTGAGTTTGCTTGTCAGAAGGATACAAAAGGTGATCACATGACACCAGGACACTGCAACCATCATAAATATGAATAATTTGCCAAGCATTTTAATTTTAAGCATGTGACCATGGAGGTGCTGCAACATTTGTATATGTGAAAAATAGTTATAAGTCAGTTTTTTCAGTGCTCTCGTAACTTTGAATGGTCATTAAATGAACTGTTATAAGTGGATAACTACCTGTATTCAGGTGCCCATGTATCACATGAATCAGTTGGAAAGACATGATGTCATCATGGCCTTCGCCTTGCTAAAGTTGAGCTGTTGTTATGTTTGAGTGGATGAAATGGTGGTAGGGCTTTCCTTCCACAGTAAAGCCTTTTACAGATCATATATGTTTTCTTCGAAGCACGTTTAATTTCTGTGAATGTAACTTCATGAATTTCTTTTTTAGTAGTGATGCTCACTCTCAGCTCCATTTAAGCAATGTACTTCCAATCATGGCAGGTTCCATGATTCATTCCATCATGCTCCATCTGCCAAGAAATCTAAGGCCTGGCCAACTTTCTGGTATCAAATGCGTAATCCTTTGGTGTGGCCCAAGGGCTAATCAATAAAGTAGACTGTAGCTATAAACCTTTCATTGAGCATCTGGATCAGGTGGTTCTACCATGCCAGAAGTGAAAGGGTAAGAGAGAAAGGATATGGCCTACTAAGCTGCCTTCTAATGCATCATTTTCACTTTCATCAAAGAGTGATATATTCACCACACTGCTGCTTAAGAGAGCCTCCTGATTGCTTTGCCGGAAGAACAAAATCAGCCAGCAATCTCAAAGGTTTCCTTTGAGTCTTCTAAAGAGATCTGCTGAGCGTTCCTTGCTGGTAAAATTTCTTACTCTTCCCATTCTATTCCATTCCAGCTGAGCTATCAATGTCTTCTGATCTCTGTCCTTTTATCTCTTACTCACAAGTTGTCTTTTTGTTTCTTCCTGACCTTAAAGCCTGGCCTCTTACCTCTATTTATCTTCTTAAGCTGGATGTTATTCCTAAATAAAGTCTCTCCCTCAATTCAAGGCCTTTGTTGCTGCTTCTAAGATATTGATTTCCTTCTGTTTTTCTTAGTCATGGCTTCTCTTTTTCTCCCTGGTGCACCTGTCAGTGCCAGTAATTACTTTGCATTCATAATGTCTGTCTGTCTGTCTTCCAAATTCTGAAATTGTTCCCTTCCCATTCCCTCCCATGGAGTGATACTCAGTTGTGATTTCCTTATGTGAACTCTCTGTTATCTTTTTAAAGCTGTTTATCTTATCATATCTTCATATACCCTGATAGGTCACCTTATAGAGGAAATGGGAGGTTCTAAAATTTAACAAAGAAATAAAAATAAAGAAATAAATACTCTTGTTTGCCTTCAGATCCAAGGATCCTGTTTCCAAATCCTTTCAATTACTGATCTATGCAACAAAGTTTTTAACATCAAAGCTAACTTATCTGTGCCGCTAAGACTATATCATCAGGCTATGTATGTATTATTGCCAATGAAGAGAAGACTGGCATGAGTACAGTAAATGTAATCCAGCATTAACTGATTTTGTTGATGGTCATGGAAAAATCTAATTTTATTAGAAGTCTTGCTTAGCAATTTGAAAGAGATCATTTCTGGACATTCATCTCTTTAGAAATGTGGTACCCTGATTAAAGTTACTCTTCTGAAATAATCTTGAGAACAAACAGTATTTAAAGGTATTAAAAACTTGCAAACCATTTCCATTTAAGGAATTAATAATGTTCCTTAATGTTCATTTTCTTTTTCAGTGGATTTATGAAGTAGCTGTCAGGGTTCCACACAACATCAGCAACTACATTCCAGAGAACTGAGAAATTATGTTAAGAATTTCACATATTATGCAGGGGTATCTCATCATTTGTCCTACATAGGCTAATGCATTTCACTTTGTCCTTTTTAAAAAAAAAAAATGGAAGTGCTATTATTAATGTCACACAATTCAGCTATAGGAGTTTAGTAATTTATTATATGTAAGGCTGGATTATTTGAAAATTCTGTGCCATTTAATACAGAAGCTACATCAGATGTTAGTTACATTTCTAGAACAACTATTGCAAGCTTTGTTATTTGACTATTTATAGGCAATACAATTTCCCCGTTCCAGAACTTATTCTTAACATTTTGTAGATGAAACATTTATATTATTAATATTTAGATTTCTATCCCATCTTTGCTTTGGCTAACTCAAAGTGGTGTACGTTATGTTCCCTCTTTCTATTTTCTCCACAATAAGAACTTTGTAAGATGGTTTGTCCTGAGACAGGACCGTCCCAAAGTTACCTAGCAAGCTTCTGTACTTGAAGACTAGAACTCATGATCTCCTAGTTTCTAGTTCAGCACCTGTTAACCACTGTGTCAAATTCTTTATCTGTATATACCTCCTTTGATTCAAGGCCCAAAGAGAGAACACCTACATAAGGTTATTCTAGCCTAATTTGATAAAATTTGTCATTCTTTTTACTAAATATTTTGCCAAATAAAAGAAAATTATTTCATTTCAGCACCTCTATACTTTTTCAAATTCAGATCCATTTTGTGCTACCTCCAAATTATTTCATGTATTTTTTTTTAAAAAGTAATATAAAGGTTACTCTGTATGTTTATGTGTGTGTGAGTGGGGGGGGGGAGAGATTTTAACATGCAATATTTTTTGTAAGCTTTTTTCCCTAACAGGGAGTATATGCTTTTCGTTATGGCACTTTCATGAATGGGTGCAATTTCCTTTAAATGTACATTATTAATATCTTTATTTAAAAAAAAAATGTAGTGCATGCAAAACTAGTAAAAATAATATTGTTGCATTCTGGTTTGCCTTTCCACTTGGGAAATATAAATTATTAACATCTTTAATAACAGAAATATTCTCAAGTATTTGCAAAGGATTCTATCATTAATAACTATTCCTCCTCCTTTTCCCTGAGAGACAAGTTATCCTCATTTGCAGAGATGTAACTCTCTTTAAAAATAGTCTTGTATATAAGTTTAAGCTGTTAACAGTGTGTTCTATTCCTTCTACTAGCAAGGTTAATAAAGAAAAGATCTGTTTTTCTTTAATGCCATGGCAATCCGGTGCAGGTGGGAGTGTTTCTCAGTTATTTCTGACTGCTCTGGAGTCTTCTATTCAAACCAATGTTAAGGAAGTAAAAGAACATGAAAAGTTTAATTTAGAACAAAATACACCATTTACCAGTATGAATTCAAAGTTGCCCTGGATTACAGTGATGCAATAGAAGGATTGGTTAAATGCTTTATTTCTAATATGCTTTATTAGGCCAACAGAGCTACTGTATGGGATTTGTGGCACAGTGATTAGAATGCAGTATTGCAGCCTAACTCTGCCGACTACCAGCAGTTCGATCCTGACCAGTTCAAGGGTGGTTCAGCCTTCCATCCTTCTGAGGGCAGTAAAATGAAGACCCAGATTGTTGGGGGCAATTTGCTGACATTGTAAATTGCTTAGAGAGGGCTGTAAAGCACTATGAAGTGGTATCTATGTCTAAGTGTTACTGCTATTGCTATGGTATTGAATTCATGACTTTGAGTTACACAATAATGCAGGTATCTGTTTTTTGTCAGTCCATTCCCATGCAGGTCATCCTTAGTCTTCTTAAAAGCAATCCCTGTAGATTCTGAAATGCTTAGATGTACTGTATGCTAGTGGTATCAACAACTTTAAAGTCAGTATTCAAAATATTTTCATTTATTTCACTTATTTTGTCTGCCCAATCCCAGAAGGTGTTAGCTGGCTAATGATCTCATTAAAATAATACATTAATAAAAGAGAAGAAAAGCAAATGCATAAAACCAAATCAGGAGAACAACATTAACAATAATAATAATAGTGTAACCAACATGTGCTCACATTTTCCTTGCCAATCAAACCACCCCCTTCTTTTGTGCTAGAGGAAATAAATGGGACTTAACAGCTTTCCTAAAATTCAGGTGGGATAGGGCTGATCACTCTTCCATGGGAAGAAGGTTGTAAAGAGTAGAGATACTATTAAGAAAGCCCACTGCCAAGGCTTTATCACAAGAGATGGGTCTCTTTCTAACAACAGTAGCTACACTGAACTTGTTATCAATCAATACAAATCAACCCAAACTAAACTATCAATGGTAGTGTTTGCAGGATGTTACTTAAAATACTCTCCATGTTGGGGAAGTAGTATATGGCAACAGATATGAACAGATGGGATTTTTAAAAATAAACAAATAAACATTAACTTTAAAACAAACATCCAGCAGATTTAATCTACCCACAGGGGTTGCAAGCCAGTGACTTCTGTGCCAGGCCCAAGCCCAGAGAAATAGAGAGAGTTGCATCAGGAAGGGCATCCAGTGTTAAAACATGCCAAATTTAAACATGCAAATCATCAGGGTGAATTTCATACTGGATTGGTTGAGGCCCAGGTTAACAACCACCACCACCAGTGCTGTCGACCTACACAGAGCTGGCAGAAATTGGATTACTGTTGGTCAAAGAAGGAGAAGAGGCAGAAGGATTCGTAGACAGAGAGAGAAGAGGAAAGGCAGGAGTATAGGTCTGAGAATAGGGACTCTTAATGTTGGCACAATGACAGGGAAAAGTAGAGAGCTGGCAGACATGATGGAGAGAAGGAAGGTAGATATACTGTGTGTGCAGGAGACCAGGTGGAAGGGTAGCAAAGCACGTAGTATTGGAGGGGGATACAAACTGTTTTATTATGGTGCGGATAGGAAGAGAAATGGGGTAGGAATGATCCTGAAGGAGGAGCTCTTGAGGAATGTTTTAGAGGTGAAAAAACTGTCAGACAGGGTGATCAGTTTGAAGTTGGAAATTGAAGGGGTAATGTTGAACGTAGTCAGTGGTTATGCTCCACAAGTAGGGTGTGAGTTAGAAGAGAAGGAGAAATTCTGAGTGAGTTATATGAGGTGATGGAGAGTATTCCCAGAGGGGAGAGAGTGGTGACTGGTGTAGACTTCAATGGGTATGTTGGTGAGTGGATCAGTGGTAACGAGGAGGTGATGGACAGGTTTGGTGTTAAAGAAAGGAACCTAGAAGGACAGATGGTGGTGGACTTTGCTAAGAGGCTGGAAATGTCTGTAATTAACACCTATTTCCAGAAGAGAGAGGAACATAGAGTTACATATAAGATTGGAGGTAGGAGTATGCAGGTAGACTACTTCTATGTAGATGAGGCAATCTGAGAGAGATTAGTGACTGCAAAGTGGTGGAAGGAGAGAGTGTAGCCAGACTGCATTGGATAGTGGTGTGTAGGATGACCCTGTCAGTCAGGACAAAGAGGAGAGGAAAGATAGAGAAGAAGACCAAGTAGTGGAAGTTGCAAAAGGAAGAATGTTATGAGGATTTCAGATACAAGTTGAGACAGGCTTTGGGTGGTTGGGAAGAACTCCTAGATGACTGTGAAACTATACCAGAAGTGATCAGAGAGACAGGTAGGAAGTGTTAGGTGTGTCATCTGGAAGGAGGAAAGACAACAAAGAAATGTGGTGGAATGTGGAAGTACAGGAGAGCATCCAGAGGAAGATGCTAGTTAAAAAGAAGTGGGATGTAGAAAGGACTGAAGACAGCAGACAGGATTACAAAAAATTGCAGCACAGCATGAAGAGGGAGGTGGCAATGGCCAAACAGAAAGCATATGATGAGTTGTATGCCAGGTTAAACATGGGGGAAGGTGAGAAGGACTTGTACAGATTAGCAAGACAGAGAGATAGAGATGGGAAGGATATGCAACAGATACGGGTGATTAAAGACAGAAGTAGAAAGGTGCTAACAAGTGAGGAGACTGTGCAGAGAAGATTGAAGGAGTATTTTGAGTTGATGAATGAGAAAAATGAAAGGGGAAGAAGAGAATATTATAGAGCAGGAAGTAGCAAAAATTAGAAAGGATGAGGTAAGGAAGGCACTGAGGAGAATGAAGAGTGGAAAGGCTGTTGGTCTGGATGACAAGATGCCTGAGGAATGGAGGAGAAGTGTTCTAGTGCTAATCTTTAAGAACAAGGGTGAGGTGTAGAGTCATAGCAACTACAGAGGTATAAAGTTGATGAGCCACACAATGAAGAGCTAGGAAGAGTGGAAGCTAGGCTAAGAAAGGAAGTGGATATCTGTGAGCAGCAGTATGGCTTCATGCCCAGAAAGAGCACTACTGATGCAATTTTTGCCCTGAGAATGTTAATGGAGAAGTATAGAGATGATCAGAAGGAGCTGCATTGCATCTTTGTGGATTTAGAGAAAATGTATGACAGAGTGCCAAGAGATGAGCTATGACACTGTATGAGGATGTCAAGAGTGGCAGAGAAGTGTGTCAGAGTAGTTCAGGATATGTATGAGAGGAGTGTGACAGTAGTGAGATGTGCTGTAAGTCAGACAGAGGAATTCCAGGTGGAGGTGGGACTACATCAAGGATTGGCTCTGAGTCCCTTCTTGTTTGCTATGGTGATGGACAGGTTGACAGATGAGGTCAGACAGGAATGTCCATTGACAATTATGTTTGCGGATGACATTGTGATCTGTAGTGAGAGTAGAGAGCAGGTGGAGGAACACCTGGAAAGGTGGAGGTCTGCTCTGGAAAGATGAGGAATGAAAGTCAGTCATAGTAAGACAGAATATATGTGCATGAATGAGAGGGAGGGAAGTGGAATAGTGAGGTTACAGGGGGCTGAGGTCAAGAAGGTGCAGGAGTTTAAGTATTTGGAGTCAAAAGTCCAGTGCAATGGGAAGTGTGGAAAAGAGATGAAGAGACAAGTGCAGGCAGGTTGGAATGGGTGGAGAAAGGTGTCAGGAATGTTGTGTGACAGAAGAGTGTCAGCAAGAATCAAAGGAAAGGTATATAAGACAGTAGTGAGACCAGCTATGCTGTATGGGTTTACAGACTGTAGCAGTGAGAAAAAGATAAGAGGCAGAGATGGAGGCAGCAGAGATGAGAATATTAAGATTCTCTTTAGGAGTGACCAGAATAGACAGGATTAGGAATGAGCACATCAGAGGGACAGCTACAGTTGGCTGTTTTGGGGACAAGGTCAGAGAGGCCAGATTGAGATGGTTTGGACATGTACAGAGGGAGAGTGGTTATTTTAGTAGAAGATGTTGGACATGGAGCTGCCAGCGAAGAGGTCAAGAGGAAGGCCAAAGAGGAGATACATGGATGTGCTAAAAGAGGATATGAAGTTAATTGGGGCGAGAGTAGAGGATGCCGAGGATAGAGTTAGGTGGATAGAATTAGGTGGAATTAGATGATTCGCTTTGGTGACCCCTAACAGGAACAGCCAAAAAAAGAAGATCTAGCAGATTGAAACGTACATCTCTCTTTTGTTCTGTTAGCTTGACACTTATTATATTTACTAGATACATCTTTTCAATGTAAATTGAATATATCTTTTTATATGTCACCAGCTGTTACACAAAACTCCTTGCACTTATTTAGGACTGGTTTGGACAAATTATTCCTCACTAACTAAGCAGGGAATCTGATTTCCATTTTTGCATTAAAGACACCACTCTGTGCTGACATACCTAAAGTTAGCTTTCTCTTCAGTGAATATAACTGGACTTACTTCTGAGGAAATGCTCATAGGATTACTACTTTCAAAATTAAGAGGCAAATTCTGTGCAATTACTGACTCTACTGAAAATTAACTGAACAAGACTTTTGGGTGATAATATTCTATATTATAGAAACTATAGATTTATTTAATGTCTGATCCTTGGATCTAAATTACTTTTTCCTCCCAAGTCTGCACAGTGGGGAACGTCACACAGACAGTAGATGTACATGGGAGTTCAAATCCATAATAGGATTGCTGGCACTGAATTTTATTTATTTTTAGGTTGCTTTATAAAGCCTGAGCATCTCACAGTTGTGAATCTGATTATAATCACCAACTTGGATAGTTTATAGAGGATTTTATGTTTTCCAAAATCATGGGACTATCAATAACTATTAGTCAAATTGGCTGTGTATTATTTTCAGCTTCAGTGAGACAAACCATTTTTGAATGCGAGTTGTTGAAAACAAGAGAGTACTCTTTTCTTACATATGGACTCCCTGTAGCCTTCTGGTTAATGAAATGGAAGGAAACACTCAATTGGACAGGCTGTTTGCGTTTTGAAATTTGACCTGCGTTCAGACAAGCACAGTCATATTTACGTTGTATAAAATAGGGTATACTGTCAGAAATGGTTGTGCAAGGGGTTGCATCTCAAAATATGCTAATTGCTGAAAAGAAAAGCTGAAAAAATATTTTTTCATATTTGACATCCAGGGAACAGAGTTGGGCATTAACAGACTTTTGAATTTCTATATAACAAGGGTGTCAAATGGCCTGCAGGGTACTTAGATCTGGCCTGTGGGGCCACCCTGGAAACAGCAAAGAACCAACCTGCAATGTCTTTGCCACTGAAAACAGAGCTCCATTTTCACTGCAGAGGGTTGCAGGAAGCCACTGCAGCCAAAAACAGAGCTTGGGAGCCTGTTTTTGCTGGCAAAGCCCTCGGGCCACCACAGGCACTCCCAGCACGTTAAGCTGGCCATGCCCACCTTGCCCCCCCCCCCAGGTCAAACACAACTCTGATGCAACCCACAATGAAATCAAGTTTGACACCCCTGCTTTATAAGGATTGGGGGATTTTTTTTTTTTAAATTTCTCCAAAGAAGGAGAGATTCTTGAGAATTTTCTTAACGTCAGGATTCTCCCCTAATGGCTTCAGCGCAACCATGACTGAAGAAACTTCATTCATTTGGGGTGGGGTGTTCTTTATGAAGTCCTCCTTTATGATTAACTGAAACAAAACTGAAGATAGCTAGAATGATGATTGTGCATAAAAGCTATGACTTTCAGACCTGCTTTTACTCATCTCATAACCAAAGAACTATCAGATCTTCCATGCACAAGAATTGTAAACAACTCTCTGCTGCTTTGAGATCGATTTCAAAAGCCAATTTACTTTCACTTAAACTGAATGACAACTTGAAGGAAAAATGCAGAAGAATCATGCCCAGTATTAGTAAGCTTTTGATACTAAAACAGAAGCCCACACTTCCACAGAGAATGTGCCAAGCTGTATCAAAGTTAGGCTGCAACAGACCTCAAATTGGAAAAGGGAAGGTTTTGAAATAGTCATCTAAGTATGCCTCTATTTTCTCAGAATGCAGACTCTGCTAACTCCTAGAAATAGATCAAAGGGTTAAAAAACATGCCTAGAGCTGGAAGCACATTCCAGTGGGCTGATGAGGTAGGCAATCTAAAGGGACAGATTAATCTACGTGAACCGAGCAGCTTAGCTGAAACTGCAGTTCAGTATTTTAAACTTCAACTTCATCCTTTTCAGAACAAAATATACTTCCTCTCTCAACGGTAATGAACCTTGTGCCTAGCAATGTCTCTGGGGTGTGATTACTTCCAAAAATTGCTTCCTTAGTTGCATAAATAATCATTTCTTTCTTGCGAATGATAACAATGGGAATGATGCTATGTTAAATATGATCTCAAGCAGCATGGCTTGCAAAAAAAAAAATAAACAATTTGTTAATACTTAGCTGTGCTTTAATAAAAAAGCTGACTTCCTTTCAGTGGCAAGTCGTTGTTCTATCACTCTAAGCTTGGTACCTAACCAGAGCAAAAAAAAAAGATTCAGCAAATTGGTAATTTAATGGTTTTATGAAGAGAACAGACTTTCTTCCTGCTTGTTTCCCTTTCAGCAGTAAACACTGCTTGGTGATTTAAATGTCACAAATGCAGTTTGGTGGAAAAAAAGGAAGCATAAGCTGCTTCAGCCAAAGATGAGCTTCCTGTTGGCAGTTTTAATGGCTTCAATATTTCTCCAAGGGAATCATAAAGCTGACTTCAACAATGATCTGGGCATTTATTACATGGTAAGGTTCTGTCTCAGAGGTAATCTAATTAGAATTTATCAGAAACAGAAAAAAATACAGAGAGCCAAAATACATTCAATTCATCACTGGGAAAAAAAACTGGCCTCTTTCCTTGAATTTTATAGGTTTATAGTTAAAGTAGGTGAAGCACTAAGTCCTTTTTAATTAAACAAAAGAAGGAAGCAAGCATTGTTAAATCTTTATCTGCAGTTTTACATGAAGTGGTGCATTCAGCTATGCTACTGTCCTTTTCACTGATGTGATGCATCCTTAAAAATGTTACTGGGTTTTTTAAGTAGATTTTTAAATGCAAGTCCAAGCAAGTTAAATAGGGGCATCTGAAAGAAGCTTCCCAATTCATAGATAACTAGAAATCAAACAGTGGAAAATAAGGCTAGAAACTAGAGATGTGTTCATGCTATTCACTTTGGACCTGCTTCAAAAACTGAGAAAATACTCACTTTGCTTAAGACAGATGTTAAGATCATCTGAGTCTGATCAGGCCAAATCCAAGGCAAACATTAGAACCACAAGGCTTGCTCCTTTTACAAATCATTTTACAAATGTTTACTGGGGTGGTTATAATTTTCCTGCTAGCCAATTCAGATAAAATGTATACAGCCCCTTGTGCAGGCTAAATAAATGTTCAGTCTAAATGAACATGGCCCTCTGTTATGTACAGAATCAAATTATCCCAGGTTGTCCCTCTTCTGAAATTGCAGAAAAACTCTGCTTATTATAAAACTAGGGTAGCTCTTGGAGAGACATCTGTAGATGGAGGCTGGATCAATGTTGGGTTTACCATCAGGTCATCAAACAGATTGTAGTTTGGAATTCCTGAAGATAATCTATCTCTGTAGAACAAGATTAAAAAAATAATAATCAAGAAATTGCTGTCATTCTTAATTTATTTTTCTATGTTGTGTTCTGTTGACACAGAACCAAAAAACAAGCTTTACCATAGCAAGAGCCAAGTTGCTGGGCTCTATGGTAAAATATATGTGATTGCAGAACGTATCAGAGCCAGTTTGGTCTAGTGGTTAAAGTACCAGGCTAAAAAGCAGCCATGAAAGCCAACTGGGTGACTTTCAGCCAGTCTCCCCCTCTCTCTCCCTCTTTCTTTCCCTCTCACTCTCAACATAAGACATTGTATATGTTTATTTTTTAGCTATATGTCCAACTAAGGACTTGATATTTTAAACCATTACACACTAGACTAGTTCATTAGCAACCAAATATTAGACTTTCCAGAAGTGAAATTCAGCCGGTTCAAGCCGGTTCGGCAGAACCAGTAGTAGAAGTTTGAATTTGGCTCCGCCCACCCACCTGAGCCTCTATTCTTGCTTATACGAGCTCCATTTTTTTGCTTACCTGAATCAGCTCTTTTGAGTGTCTGCAGAGCCTTCCTGATGATCCCCGCTGTCTCTGGAGCCTCTAAAAGTTGTTTAAAGCGCCGCGCTACAGTGCGATTGGCACGCATGTGCGCGCACTGAACTGGTAGCAAAACCGGTCGGATTTCCCCCCTGGACTATTCTATTTCATTTTGGAGTAAATGTAGTTAGTAGCACTGGCAAGTTCATACCTGAGGTAGCCTAAGTGAGAGCTTGTTTTTATGATGGATCAGAGTCTTCTGAAAAGGTAAGAAATTAGTTTAAAAAAAGTTTAATGTAGTGAAATAAGGCTACTTATTCTATTTTACTCTTTTCTTGTTTTGAGTTGGTGTGGCATTTTCATTGATCAATAAAAAAAAAACTACTACCACCACAACAGTTTGCCAATGCAAATATTTTCAGCCTTCATCTCTAAATCCTATCTGCTGACACTTTATGCTTACTTCGTTTTCTTAAATGGCACCAAATTGTCAAATAGCTTGATATCTTTGCTGTAAGGTGAGAAGGGAAGTGTTCATTGAAAACTTGTGCTGTAGAATGGCACTTCATCAGGAAATATTATCAGACCATTATAACTGAATAACGTAATGGAAGATTTGCTAAATAGATATTGAGAATCATTGTCAAGTAATGAAGGAATTATGTGCACATATTGTAGTCATCAGAAGAGAAACATTAGACCAGATGGAGGAAAAGAAACAAAAGTTTGAGGGGAAATAAGATCTGTTACCTAGAAATGAAAATTAAGACTACAATAATAGTCAGGATCACTAGGGATATGTTGTATATGTCACTTTACCCAAGTTACCTAAATTAAAATAAAATGAATCATTTTTTTTTTTACCACATCAAGGAAATTAGGGTTGTAATACCTTAGGCTGAATAGGGTTTATCCTTCTGCACAAATCCCCTTTAGGACTGAATTGTGGTTCAGAAAGACCTCATCAGGATGACCAGCAAAGTTTTGGAAAAGTAAGACTCTGAACTCTGAAAAAGTAATGGTGTGCAATTCTGCAGAATTTATTTCATGGCTAGCATTTGTAGCTTTTTGAAATAATTATAAAATATCTGCCTGGGAAGTTGATTCAAACAATTTAGCTTATAAACTAATCATTGAATTTTATCAAATAAAATGCAGATTGGTTGATTTATTATTTAATTTATATCCTGGTATGCAATTATGTGGATTATACAATAGGTAAAGGTACCCTTCTCACAAACATGCTAGTCATTCTTGATGCTAGGGGGCGATGCTCATCTCCATTTCTAAGCTGAAGAGCCAGCACTATCTGATAATGATTCCGTGGTCATGTGGCCACCATGACTAAATGGCAAAGGCGCATAGAGTGCTGTTATTTTTCCACCAAGATGGTCTCTATTTTTCTACTTGCATTTTTTACATGGTTTCAAACTGCTAGGTTGGCAGAAGCTAGGTTGGCAGAAGTAATGGGAGCTCACTCCGTTACGTGGTGGTGAGGTTTCAAAGCACCAAACTGCCAATTTTTCTGATCGACAAGCTCAGCATCTTAGCCGCTGAGCCACTGGTCCCATGGATTATAGAATACTTGACAAGAAATGGGACATAAAAGTTAACCATACAGATCAACATATTAAAATCATCTAATGAAGGCTGTCAGTTCTCAGCTACAAAAATCCAAATGATTGCTAGATAGAAGGATGGAACAGGAATTCCTTTCTCTCTTATAAACAATCAACCTGATTGTGGCAACCCAGATCTGCTAACCCTAATCTAACAATTCAAAGTCTAATTAAAGAGAATTCCTGAACAGTGACTGTTCACAACTCCAAAAGATTGCATTATGTAGCTATAAAACAATTCATGCTAGAAACTTGAAACTTGAATCTCGAAACAGGGCATATCCAAGAGGGCCTATCCTGCCAATCTTAACATCTACACATGTTTGTAATGGGCAAGACAATCTCTCAAATAGACCCTTAGCCATCTGGAGTTTAAAAAGTCAACATTGTAGTGTCTAGTAACAATAAAGAACCATTACAGATCTTCCATGAGAAAGACATCATAGAGACATTAATTATCAGACTTGCTATGTGTTTCAATTATACTGTTACCCCCACATTTGTAATTTTTCTCTGGTAACACTTGTTTGAAGAGACTCTACACACATTATAATTGCCTGGGATTCAAAGATTGTTCTAACTATGATTAATTCAATAAATTAGAACTGACTGGATTCACAAATATTACACTCTAAACCATGATTCAGGCATCAAACTTGCTGGATTCCTGTAATATATTTAAAAAAGAAAACAAACCACAATCCAGCTTCACAAGATATCTGAACTAAGCCTCAGTCTCCATGATGATTGTAATGTGTTCTATTTGATTCTGAGCAAAGCCAGCCACTATGGTTTATTCTATATATCATGATTAAGCCAATAGCACCATACTTAGTCCAGTGCATGAACTGTCTTAGTCTCTTACTCCTACACAAACATCACTAATGTTAATTTGTATCTACTGCTGATTTCCAATTCTATTTTTCTTTCTGAAGAAGAAGATGCCTGAGCTAAAATAGATGTTATGGAGAAAATTGCAATTTACTTCTTTCCTGTAAATGTTTACAGAGATTCCCAGTCATTCACATTATGGTTGTCCCATAGGTGTTTTTCAAGAGGCAACTGGAGTTTCTGATTTCTCAAAAATCAGGAAGTCCAGGTGCCTCTTGAAAAAACACCTTTGGGTTATTTCGTGTAAGAAAATTCTTCCATTTTGGAGAGTTTCCTTCCCACTAAATGACATTTGCACATCTGACTCATGATTTCATAAAATATTATTGCCTATCCTTTGGATGCAACTAGAATTTTTTTCAGGCACCATGGGTCTTTAGCTGGGATTATGAGCTGTAAAGCACAATTCCTGCTATACTATATGGAATGAGGGCGTGAGTGTTTTATTTTTCCTTTTGAATATATATATTCAGAAGGAAACACACATGACACACACATTATATATACCAACATGTTCCACTGCACAGCACTGAAAAGAAATCTGATTTGAAAAGCTACATCTTCAAAATAAATTCTCTCTCCATCTGCTTTGGTTTATAGAATAATTGGAAACTATGTACGCAGAGCACTAATAATTACAAATGCACTTAAACATTTTGTACAGCACTTACCAGCACGAAATATGGTTGTTCCAATGCTTTTTCCTTGCAAATTTGTGCAATTATTCTTACACACTAGCTTCAGGTTTCCAAGTTATTGTATTAATTTCCTTCATATATATATACAGCATGTGTGCATGCACACACATAGATACTCACTTTGTTTTTCTTACAAGACGTCAAAGAAATATGAATATGGTAACATGAATTAAAAACCCATCATTGTAAATTCCATGAGAATAATTACTAAAGAAAAATACAAAGTACAGATGAATAAATGGATTTAAGATGCATTAGCTTTTATCAGTTTTGGCATCTAATTTCCTCATATAGCATTTAGGAAGTCAATCAGGAAGTCTTGCAATCAGAAACAGAAAACACACTGGATGATAGCAAAAGTATTCATCAGCAGAAATTTTCTCTTTTCTGAAGGCAGAAATAGTTGATGTAGTCACCCCATTCCTTGATCCAGACTCAGTTATCACCCACTCTCTCAGATAAGCCAACTCTTGCACTTTTAATCAAAATACCATGAATTATGCACCACCTGAAGCTGTCATTTTTCATGGTATTTTAGTTAAAAATCTTAGAGTCAAGTTACCCACAGATGGGCTTATACATGAGTGTATTCATTCATTCATTCATTCATTCATTCATTCATTCATTCATTCATTCATTCATTCCCCGCCTTTATTTTTTTTTTTACAAAGAACTCAAGGTGACAAAACATATTCAACGCATCTTCCTCTTCCCATTTTCCTTGCAAAAACAACCCTGTGAAAGTAGTTGGGCTGAGAGAGAATGGTTGGCCCAAAGTCACTCAGCTGGCTTTCATGCCTAAGGCAGGACTTGAACTCACAGTCTTCTGTTTTCTAGCCTGTTAACCTTAATCATTACACCAAATTGCTCCATATATATATATATATTTTTTTTTTTAAAAAAGAAAAGAGGTCACTTAGTATCTGAGGAAGATGAGTGGTTCAAAAATATGAAAATACCACCAGGACAGTCAAAATGCTATAAAAAGAAAAATACAGCCTTAAAACAGCAACATTTCTTTCTTTTTTTGAGTAGTGGGGTTGAGGGATGGATTTTAATAAAGACCCTGGCTTTACCAGGGTCAAGTTCAAATCATTTCTTCAAATCATTTTCAAGTCAAACACAATGGACAAAGATACAAACAGATAGAAGAAGCACCCATGGGATCACCCCTCTCATCCGTCATGGCTAACCTATACATGGAACACTTTGAAACCAACACTCTAGACAAATCTGAACCCAAACTCTGGCTCAGATATGTAGATGACACTTTCATAATTTGGCCACACTGGAAAGAAAAACTGGACAACTTCCTCACACATCTCAACAACCTACATCCCAAAATACAATTCACCATGGAAACAGAAAACAACAACCAACTTCCCTTCCTGGACATCCTAATTTACAAAAAACCCAATGGCTCCCTAGGACATACCATCTACCGGAAAAAAAGCCACACCAACTGCTACCTAAATGCACAATCCCATCACCACCCTGCATAGATCAACTCTGTAGCCAAGACCCTCATCTCCAGAACCAAATGCCTAGCTGATAAAGGCCACCTGAGAACAAAACTACACACCCTCACTAACATATTAATTTCCAATGGATTCCAAAGAAACACAATTACCAACCTAATCCAAAGAGAGACACCCCCCAAAAACCAAGACACAGAATAAGACAATGGTATTGCACTCCTCCCCTACATTAAAGGCACCACAGACAAAATCAGTAAAATTCTCCACAAACACAATATCAGGACAGTCTTTGGCACTGACCAAAAAATAGATAACATCCTAAGAAACCCCAAAGACAAGTTCCACCTAGAAAACCAAGGAATTTATGAAATATCATGCAACAATTGCCCAGCCACATACATTGGACAAACCAACAGGAGAATAAATGCACGCATCCCAGAAGACAAGAACACAGTTAGAAAAGAAGAAAATACTTCCTCCCTCTTCCAGCACCTTAAAGGCACAGGACATGAAATTAATTTTGAAAGAACCAAATTAATCTCCTACACTGAACACTCTAACAAGAGAATAATCAGGGAAGCCATCGAAATAGAGAAACACCCCATAACATGAATAAATGGGATGATGCCTCCCGCCTACCAGACATCTGAAAACTAGCCCTCACCAACAAATGAGTCCCAGCCACGAAAACCAACACTGGACCCAAAACAACATCGGACACCACCGCCAATCCCCCTCACCAGACCCAGACCCAAACCCATCCTATAAATAAAGGACAACCACTGTCCAGAAACCAGACCACAGCTGCTTCACCAGCTGTCGTACCCCTGACCCCAAAACCAAACAAGCTGACACACGCCAAGAACACAGACACAGACCTCAAACTCAAAGCCAGAGCAAAACCCAGAACGCTACATCACAGCCACCTGCTCAGGATATGACACCAGAAAACTCAGGAAATCACACCACAAGAACTCAAGAATTTGCAGCACAGCAAATGACCCAGGAGATCACAGAACAAGACTCCACAGGATACCACAGCAATAGAACTCACAAGGTCATCACACAACCCATTACCCAACCTGTTACAACACAGGACGCTAATGGAAAAGAGATCACAACACAACAAACGACCCAGGAGATTACAATGCAGGACCCAGGATATCACAACAGTAGAATTCGCAAGGCCATCACACAACCCATTACCCAAGCTGTTAAAACATGGGAGGCTAATGGAAAAGAGATCACTACACAACAAATGACCCAGGAGATTACAGCACAAGACCCAGGATATCACAACAACAAAACTCACAAGGCCATCACACAGCCCATTATACCAACATCAACTTCATCAACCAATCAAGAGGTAGCAGCACAGCCAACCAGCCCAGCACACCAGTTTCTATAGAGAGACAGCAGCTCTGATCATGCTTTGCTCATACTGGCTTGAAGCCGAAGACACCAGCCTGAGGATGATGAGTGGGACTTTGCCGAAACGTCACCAAGATACTCTCAATCTTACATGGGAAAAGACCTGAGGCTAGAAAAGATCTAGCCTCCTGTGTTGTAACAGCTTGGGTAATGGGTTGTGTGATGACCTTGAGAGTTTTATTGTTGTGGTGTCCTTGGTTTTGTACTGTGATTTCCTGGGTTTTCTGATGTGATGTCCTGAACGGGTGGCTGTGATGTAGTGTTCTGGGTTTTGGTCTGGCTTCGAGTTTGAGGTCTGGATCTGTGTTCTTGCCATGTGTCAGTTTGTTTGGTTTTGGGGTTGGGGGGTGCAACAGCTCGTGAAACAGCCAGGAGGGTGGTGAAGCAGCCACACAGGAGGCTAATGGAAAAGAGATCAAAACACAAATGACCCAGAAGATTACAATGCAGGACCAGGACACCACAGGATCTTGGGTGAGGATATTTGCTTATGAATCTAGCTAGCTATTCCTTTATCTCTTAAGTGCTAACATATGCTGAGGGTTATTAAGAAAGGTGGGGGCTATTAAGAGTGAGTTTGCTTCCTGCCACTAAAAAAACATGTTTCTCTGTTTCTTATTTAGGGAAATATAATATTAAAATATATTATAATATTTTAAATATACTTTTTTAATATTTCTCAAAATATTTCATTCTTCTAGGACAGGGGTAGGTGTTACCTTTCTACAATATTAATACATTAAATAAATACTAATTAGTAAATGTATTCATTTATTATTAGTATATTTTTTTTGCAAAGACAGGGCCATGCAAATGATTAATCTCAGTTTTACTGCTTATTTAAATGATATATACATTCTGATTCAGTGGATGATATGATACAGTAGCTTCACTGGCCTGTTTTTCAAATGAAAGATTTACACATTTGCTCTACTCCTCATTTTTAAAAAAGAAACTTCCTGATAGAATTTTAAATAACTAAAGGCAATTTTATGAAATTGCAGTTAGAGGAGAACTGACAGTAAGGGCAGCATGATTAAAACAACCTAGGAAGCCTTTCCAGTGTTTCTTTCACTGTGTAATAATAGTAATTTATATCAAATGGAACTGATTTTAATTGAAAATCTTTCAGGCCGTTGTATTTGCTATGATTGAGATTAATGTTAGTAAATTCAAGACAGTTAATGCTCAGTTTTCAGAGCATACCATCACTTCCTGTTGGATCAACATGGCAGAAAGAGCTTAAGCCTGTTTTGAATATTTGCACATTCATTTTGAAATTGCTGTGGGCAGATCCTACAATGAGAGACACTGGCAAACCATGGAGTATGAATATATGGAAAAGTAAAAAAAAAATTGTACTCATATCATCTATTTTTTAATCTCTCTGAGGTCAATTCAAATATAAACACTGGATCTCCTAAAAACTGCACTATGTATTTGGTGTTTAACACTGCTGTTAAACCAGTGGTGTCAAACTTGATTTCATTAAGGGTTGTGTTTGACATCAGAAGGCCGGAGTGGGCATGGCTAGAGTGGGCATGGCCAGCTCAACGTCACTTATGTTGAGGGTGCCTTGGGTGGCTGAAACACTCTACCAGAAAAAATGGGATCCTGAGTTCCATTTTCAGCAGCAACAGCTTCCTGCAACCCTCTGCCAGAGAAAATGGAGCTTGGAAGGACCCACGTGCATCCCTCCCAAGCTCCATTTTTGCTTGCAGAAGCATCACAGGCTGGTCCTTTGCTGTTTCCAGGGCAGTCTGCAGGCTAGATCTAAGCACTCTGTGGGCTGGATCTGGTCCCCAGGTCTTGAGTTTGATACCCCTGCTTTAAACCAAATAAAGTACAAAATACAGAATGCACATTACTGATAGAAGAGAATATTTGTTCAAGATTAAACTCTGGGGTGCTTGGCATTTTCTGAGCTTGATACTTTTCTTGCAGACATTTCATTACCAAACTAGATATCATCAGTGCACGAGCTCAGAGAGTACCAAAGATCCCACAGAAAGCACATGATCTAATGCAAGGAATGTTTTTTTATTATGGAAAAAAAGAATATTTTTATTTTGATACTGGGTGAGGTGACACTATGATTAAGTATAAATATTGCCTAATCATCTAAGAGTATGGGAATTAAATGAGAAGCCATCTCCCCCCCCCTTTTAAAAATATTTCTAGGTATGTTTTTAGGTGTGTTGTCTATCAAAATGATATCAATTAATTTTGTTTCCCACCAAAATTTGCTGAGGAAATTTGCTTAGTGTTCTCTGTTCAGTTTCATGTATTCCTCTTTCTTCCTCTTTCCTCTTCCTCCTCCTCCTCTCATGTCTTTCATATTAGTGATAGAGAATTCCCTCAATGGGACAGCACTTGTCAAAACCTAAGGAATTCCCTATGGTTACCAGGCAGTGTTTCTGCTCTGCTTGATGCAGAGCTGATGAAGCATTGTTAATTCAGCCATTCCTTAAGTCAATCATGAGTCTCATAAGAGTCTTCTCAAAGCATATTAAATTTTTTCCAAGAAAGAAAGGTATTCTACCTTTAATGTAACTGAAGCTATGCCCTTGAAGTCTAATGATCCATGCTTTTTTACTTCAGCTCTGTACAGGTGGGTTAACAGGTCCTTGGATTATCTGGCACACATTATAGTCCTGATGATGAGTATATAGTATTAATGGCATCTACCAGTGAATTAATATATGATGTCCATTAAACCATCTTACTCGCCACTATTATTAGTTGACTTCAGTGTTAACAACATTCATAGTTAGTTAGATAGACTGATGTTGAAGACTTCCACGTTTTGCTGATGAAGCCATAGACAAATATAATCAGGGGAAAAAAACCTCAGAATTGATGTCTAAGTAATTCAATATTTTAAAGAAGACTTTTATTAATGTTTCTGAAATCATTTCTGAGCTGCTTTTGCTATCTACTACCCTAATATGACAATTCTGTATTGTAGCAGAGATAGCAGGCTAACAAATGAATACACTATATGGCAAAGTCTCATTAATGAATGGCATTGTGAACAGATCTTACATCACAATGAACATGACCTCATGGCAAGTAATTCAAGTGTAACCTAATGTGAAACTCTACAAGTCACTTCAAGTGAAATTTGAACTTTCGAGTCCAAAATCAATTTACTTTAGCAGTTCATCCCCTTCCTTATTAAAATGGTTGTACATAGTCTGCCTGATGATGGATAAATGAAGCATGAAAAGAAATCTGAATGCAAAAGTCTAGGGCAGATGGAAAGGAGTCATCTAAAGTTATCGATTTATGTTAATTGATTAATGTTTCTAATGTAAGGATATTATATCAATTCAATTTCAATTCAATTTCAATTTCAAATTTATTGGTCACATACACAGTCATACATGGTACGATATGCAGTG